>VCRD01003207.1:10759-66460 GCA_006783055.1 Trinorchestia longiramus
ATATAGTTCATAAAACTTCGTTCAATTATATAACTGATCAGAATTTATTTTATACGTTTGCTTCTAATTATTGTACGCTAGTTATAAAACTAAACAAGATAACGTTTTTGACAAGTCCCAAAGATTCAGTGGAAGCTCATCAATGTTGTCATGAGCGCTGAAGCCCTTATTATTCAAGCCTTTAAACCTTGAAGCACTTAACTGCTGCAGCCTTCAACGTTCTAACACGTCAGTGGTTATTTTCTTTCAATTATAAAGGCCTTTGTTACCAGAACACTTCAGTATTCAAACTCTGCACGGGTTAATTCTTGCAGTTCAGGACTACTTTCCCTTATGGGTCCCAGCAGCAATTAAGTCTTTAAATTTTAAAGCCTGTCAAAAATAACACTTCATTATTGATATCAAAATTCAGTGTTGAAACTCTACAGCACTACAATTTTTCAGGCCTGACTTTTTTTAGGGCTTCGGAGAAACCGAGTCTTGATTTTCGTTCATTTTTTTTCACCCACATACCCGAGGCAGCCTCCCTCCTGTAGTTGGTTGATTGGTATAACTAAAGCCTTTTAAAAAATCTCCAAATAGGCTTCTGGTAAGTGTAGTGACACTCCGCCCACCAGGCTGGATTCAAGACACTGCACTGCAGCTTAGATTCTTGTCACAGTTTAGGTTTCTCTGGAAAGATTCACAAAACTCATATTGGTATTTTTTCAGGAGAGTGAAGATCTCTATCCGAATCCCTTTCTTTCGAGATCCTCTAGCCTTCCCACAGTCGACAAGAACAGGGCCAGAACTCTTATGACTCCGTCCTGTAGAGAGCGTTGGTCTAGAGCTGCAGAGCGGGGAAAAATGTCAGCGTGTTTTTTTCTTGTCCGGTTCAGCAGGAATAAGCTGGTGAAGAAGTTATATTGAACAGAAATGTACCACAGATCACAAAAAACGTTTCATAAACAAGAATATAATCGATTTTTCTGCCACATAATTGAAAATCAGTCACGAATTTTGTATTATTAACAGGAACACAACCCGTTTTTCATAACAGCAAATCAATAACATATTTTGTTTTGCCCAAACCTGTATTGAAGTATTGTTATAAGTATTATGTATAGGACTAGTTTTAACTTCAAAAAAAATATCAAATGTTTGTACGCTTTTCGTTAGCATTGCTTTGAAATGCATAGGCTTTAATAAGCATCAAAAATTTCATCCAAAAAATACGTTGAAACATTTAAAATGAAACATAAACACGCTCTTTTCAGCACTATGAGCGTAAATTAACCTAATACAATCCCTGGTAGTCAAATGAATCTAACTTTAAAAAATGGATAAGAATATCGACAAGTACTGTAATTTCAGTCCCAGTGCTGGCAGGCGAGGTTAAATATCCTGAGGAGAAACCAAGGCTCGGAACAAAAACACTGAGTTCCTCAACAAGACCACGAGGAGGAGGTACTCGTGCTGGTCGGACGAGCGCTGGGGGCTTCAGCGCAGTTGGTTTTTGCAGGCGACTGCGACCGCCGGGCACGCCCTCCTCAGAGTAACCCAGTTCCTGCCCAGAGCTGGGCGAGTGCTGGGCAGAGTGTCTCAGAGGAAACTGGGCTGGATCCTGAACTGGGATAAGTGCTGGGCAGAGTGCTTCAGAGGAAACTGGGTGGGACAAGTGCTGGGCAGAATGCTTCAGAGGAAACTGGGCTGTGTCCTGGGTAGAGGTCGAGTACAAAGCTGGAGACAAAACTGTGTTTGGTTCACAGTAGATTATGGGCACAGATGCTAAAGATAGAACTGGGTTTAATGTTAAAGCCAATGTTAGATATATGTAGTACTTGATCTGAAATTGGGCTGGGTGCTGGAGATAGTGCAGGGACGGGTGTTTTATTGGAAACTGGGCGGGGGCTGCATGAAGAGACCTATGGTCGGTGCAAGGGAGGGTGCTGGAATAGACGTTGGATTCGGGTCGGACAGACTAGGGAGGTTTTAAACTGTAAATAGGTAGAGATAGAATGAATTGCCATCAATTAGGGATGTTTAGGATAGTTAATTCGTAGAGATAAACTGAATATTCAAAAAATAGGGATATTTAAGATTTTCAATAAGTAGAGACAAATTAAATTGCCAATCACTAAGAATAAACTACATAGATTGTCAGCAACAGTTAGGTTTCAACAGTTGGAGCCACACTTCATCAACAGTTGGAGACAAAATAAAGCATACCTATTGATCATCAATGTTTTTAACAGTGATAATTGAGCTGGTTATGATCATAATGATAGTCACTATCAAAAACATCGTAAATTTCCAACCTATTTATTACCAACGATAGCGTGCGAATCAGAAATAACGACCAACAACTAGTAATAAGAAACTTCATGACATCCCAATTTCTAAACTTCTTTCTAATTAAAATTTTCGAAACTTAGAACCAGCTGCCTGAAAATATCATTCTTGCTGGCACTGTGAACACATTCAAAAATCGTCGCAACAAATATTGAACAAAGAGCTCCCCCAGTAGTATAAGGTATTGATTATATGTCCCTAACTTCTAGAGCCTGTGTATGGTTGCTGTAGATGTGCATGACTGAAATGCCTGTAGAGTAAAGTGTGCATACGTGAGTTAAATAGCTTTACGTAATTGAGGTACATGTACATGATTGCTACCTTTCTGTAGACGGCATGAGACTTAGGTTGAAATCCGAGAACGGTGTAACTGCTCGTTCCTATTGTCTTATTGTATTCTAATATGCACAATTTTTACAATGTATCCAACAATATTTTTATTTGAATTAAGCCATCCTAATTTTCCACATTTAATAATATTGATCAAGGTCTGTGTATGAGCAATTGTAACTAATGTATTGTTCTAAAGTTTGTTGGTAAAAGATTATACGAGTAATGTAAATGAGAAAGATAACCCAACAAGTGCATAGGTAGATTTTGTACCGTTTTGCTCAGTCGTTACAAAAATTTTCAAGCCTCTTATAAATGCTTTCAGTTTTGTTTCCCGCTGCGTTAAGCCAAGAATTTGAGCTCCTTTTAGTACCAGACAGGACCTTTGTGTTAGATGCTCGCTTTAGACGTAAAAAATATCGTAGTCATTTTACGATTCGAAATCTGTTTTTCAACTACTCGGTACCTCAAAAAAAACGACTGCTCAAAACCACCTTCATTATAAACCGGCTCCTCGTCCAATAAAAGCAGTCTAGTCGCAATGCAGCGTCTTGCACCGACTTCCAGTCGAAGAACAACCTCTGAGTGTACTCCTCGATAGCTTATCTAACCATTGCGGGGAGACCGTTAGGTCATTTTAAAAAAGAACTGTCGGGGCAGCCTGCAAAAGTGATAAATCCTATAGACAATATTCTTAGACTCAGCATGGAGGTTCAAACGGAGCCACTAATCCAAAGCAGCAAGAACTCTTACCCCTAGACGGGTTGTAATAAAATTAAATCAGAGAAGTTTATTAAGAAGCATTGAATGAATAAAGAGTAGTTAATTTGCTCCGTATGTATTAAATTCATACTATTTAGTCCTGCTAGGGTACATTGGCATGACATAAGTAAAGTTAGCTAAGTTAGTGGAATCACTGATACTAAAACATGTTGGGGAACTGGTTTTTGTCGTCGAAGTTGAATTAAATAAACATATGTATAGAAAAACGTCCTTTGGAATGCTGTGATCATAGAAAAAAATTGATTCTTGTCTTGTTTATGGCAAATATTTTGCAAATGCACGGACAGAATATCATAGATCCATGGTAAATATACAACAAATGAATGACGAAAATATCACAATTGCATGGTGAAAATATAACAAATATATGGCAAAAATATTTCCGTGCTCAGAAGTAGCATCAATGTCCACATGTCATTATGCCGATGTCATGGTGGAGTAGCACAAAATTTAGCGACATTTCCATCCCTGAAGATGAGACCTCAGAGCGACATTTGTTAGAGGCACGTGTAGTACAAGAACTGGGCAGGGTACATGGCCGAGCTGTGGAGGAAATAATGAAAATGATGGACATGGTCTCCCATGGAACTCCAGCCCTGAGACCCGAATAATGAAGGGCTGTCAAGACCGTTGTAACGGCAAATGAGTCCGCATGAAAATGTGCCGCAGTTGCCGAATGAAAAATAAAAAATTTGGCGTCGGCTGGGAAGGTAATAGTGGAGAAACATACGACAGGTTTTTAGCACAAAGGGCTGCTAAGGTCGGGCTACTACATAATTATTTTAAAAAATGAGCTCAGCTTAGTGTTACCTGTATAAAAAACGGATATGTCTGAACATGAACGTGTGGCGCGATATACTTTCTACTTTTACCAGTAAGAAAACAGAGTATGTGATCCAAAGTGAGATGCTGGTAAATTATGGCTATGCAGATGCTTAATGAAGAGATGTATACATATATGTATATATGAACTAATTTCTGTCATTCTGAATATTAATCAGCCGACAAACAGTACACGTTTATACAATACATGTGTGTTTAGTCTGAGTCATGCAGTAACAAACATTAAGATCAACGTCCATCACTATATCTTTTGCATGCTGTAAAACGATGTTATTAAAGCGAGAACAGTTCAGGGTAAATAACACGAAGAATTAAGACAAATATTTTCGGTTTCAGCTAAAGTTGTTCATGATGTCATCCAAACTTCTTTTGTTATGTTTTGGACATCAAAGCACGTACATCAACAAACAGCACTGAAATATCACTAAATCATACCAGAAATACGAACGAGTTTTTTCATGACATTACGCTCGCTGTAGACAATTTTGTCGCTTCAAATTTTTGCCACCTAGAGCCTCATTTGTTACGGTTTTAATTCAGGCGTAATACATTTACATCATCTCTGACTACTTGGTTACCGGGAAGCGTACGATCATTTGTGAAATATATGGTCAAACACGTTGACCAAATATGTTCACCCGACATGTTCATAAAAAATATTCACTCAATTTGTTCACCCAACATGGTCATCAAATACGTTTACCAAACATGTTCCCTCGATATGTTCACCCAATATGTTCATCAGTCATGTTCATCAAACATGTTCATCAAACGCAATTCTCCAGACATCTGCTAAGTGCTGGATGCTACTCTGTTATCAATGTTTTTTTTATACTTTAAAGTTAGCTTGCTTTCCATGACGTTACCGGAGTTTAAAATTCCTTCATTTGTACTCAAAGCAAACGAGTTAGTCTAGGCACTCATGGCTTCGATAAAAAACTTACCGTTTAGAAACTTCGAAATATTTTTACTGCTTTGGTATAATTACTGACAATATTTCGCTAACTTAATCAGGTTTTAACCCCAGATAAGGTCAGCATCGCCAGCATGCATATCTTTTTGTCCACTAACTCCTCAAAAAGATAGTGGCTCCAACCTCTGCATGCATGTCACCCTTTGCCTGTACATCCACTCAAATATAGAAACAGGGCAACCTATATTTTCCATTAAATTTGCAATAATGAAGATAAAAATTATTTGTGCACATTTTCGTGCACTGATCAAGATACGCATAATCAGACCATCCATAACGGTCTCTCTAAAAACTAACCCACGAAAATTTTTTAAAAATTGAATGAAACAGTTCTGCCTCAAAAATTCGAGTTCCTCAAAACGGCATACCTAATTTCGAAAGAAGAACTGGCCATGTATGTTACGGAGCAAGTGTATCTGATGGCATTTGATGCAGATACAAGTCTAGGTGTATGCAAAGATTTGTGAATTCATTTATAGAAGCAAACTAAAGGTTCATTTACCAAATTTAGTTATACATTTTAATGAAGTAGATATAACAAATCCAATTTTATGTACATGCAAAATAAAAGTAAATCTAACAAATTGATGTCGCATCTAAATTAAAAACAGAACTAACATAAATATCTGGTATAAACAGGCAACCTTTTAAAGCCTTAGGGTACTGACCATCATATGAAAACCACAGGCCGTCGCTAAGTCGCTCACAACGCCTTGACCTTCCCGAATCAGTGGTACAAGACGGTGACCCTCTGCACCTAGTCTGTCCGTGGCCGGGCAGCTGAAAGGTTGTGTGGAGATATTGTGCGTGCTTTCATTGTTCAAGCTAAAATCGGAATCCCTTCTCTGTCTTCCTAAACATGCATGGTTGCATGAAAGTTTTGTACGTTTAATACAAATTTGATTTATCTTTGCACAGTTATTACCGAACTAGCTAAAAATTGATGGAAATACAATTTTGAAGGGTAGAATAGTGTCGAGTAGTTTATTCAGTTGATAAAATAGGAATTATAAAACGTACATAGAACTTTATTAAAGAAGTGAAAATATGCTTACCGAGCAATATTTAAATTTGAAACGTAATCTTTACACTATTTAATATACTTCAAAACATTCAAAACTCTTGAAAAGGACCACACCTCTTTCATCTAGTAGAAACTTTTTTAGAAAAAAATTTTTGTTCACTAAATTACTGAGAAAGAGTTTTAAAAACGTTAAAACATACACTCTGGTTTTGACTGAAAAAGTTATATTAGGATAACAAAAACAGCATTCTTTGTGGCTCCTGTGAAACCAAAACCAGAAATAGCTCTATCGTCCAAAGATAAAATCTGTTGGGCCAACAATAGCTTTTGCAAGAGACAAAAAGTTGTCAAACGACTAGGAAGACGTAATAATTCTAAAACTCGTTAATTTTCTATAAACACATGGAACGCAACTTGTACAACCATGAAATTAAGAAAAACCTATGATTTCTTCATGTTAACCTTTATCAGACGTGAGCTTCGACCAAAATGATGAGTAATAAAAGAATTGAAGCCTTCAAAAGGCGCTGTTTTTCAAGGCTCTGTTTAAAGAAATCATTCATAGCTTTAAATTCCTGCGCATGTCCGGGACTCGAAAATAACTTCGCTGGCATGCTGTAGTTGCTCAGCTCAGACTTGTTTATTTCCTACATGTATTATGAGAGAGTGGTCAACACTAACAAGGTTCGGGCTTGTTTATTTCCTACATGTATTATGAGAGAGTGGTCAACACTAACAAGGTTCGGACTTGTTTATTTCCTACATGTATTATGAGAGAGTGGTCAACACTAACAAGGTTCGGACTTGTTTATTTCCTACATGTATTATGAGAGAGTGGTCAACACTAACAAGGTTCGGACTTGTTTATTTCCTACATGTATTATGAGAGAGTGGTCAACACTAACAAGGTTCGGGCTTTAATTTCAGGCTGAGGAACATGAGCTTCAAAAATTACAATGATGTTTGCTGTCGTATACTAGTTTCATGAATGATGTTTCTATTGATTACTAACTGCCGAGTAATACCACTAGTTTGATGGCTGCCTTGCCGCTCTATAAAATGTTAGTGCAACCACATCTTCAATTTGCAGTGTAACTCTTGTCTCCTACCCTACGAAGAGACATTAAGAAAATGGAAAAAATTCAGCGGAAAGCAACGAAGATGATTTTTGAACTCAGCTATCTCAGCTACGAAAGGCGTCTTCAGGCGCTCGAGCTCATCT
Organism: Trinorchestia longiramus; assembly: GCA_006783055.1. NCBI lineage: Eukaryota > Metazoa > Arthropoda > Malacostraca > Amphipoda > Talitridae > Trinorchestia > Trinorchestia longiramus. The sequence goes on from VCRD01003207.1 coordinate 18,266, forward strand.
CCTTAAAACAAAGAAGACTGTGAGGACAACTCATCTAGACTTATAAATATCTCAACGGCTTTAACGACGCTACTCAGGAAGGGCTTTTTGATAGAAATGATAATGCGCGGACCATAAATAACGGCCATAGACTAATAATAAGAAACTTCACTACATTGCAGGTTCTAAACTTCTTTGCGGCTTAAATTGACGAAACTTAGAACCTGCTACCCGAAAATATAGTCTCTTTTAGCAGTGTGAACACTCAAAAAATCACCTCGACAAAAGTTGTACAGGGAATGCTTCAGTTATATATATAAAGTACTGATTTTGTATCCTTAACTTTTGAGGCCTGTGCGTGATTGTGGTGTAAATGTATGACTGAAATGCATGTGGATGATTAGGATGCGTTAACTCAACTCAAACATCTGTGTGTGATCGAGGTGCATGTGTGTGATTTATAGGGAAAAAAGTTAAACAGGTGAACATAAAATTAAATAGAACTGGTGAACAGAACAAGTGAACAGAAAGCACTGTTTCTCAGTTCCTTCACTTATGAGCTTGTGTGCTACGATCTAGAGCATTTGACGTACACACTTGCACAACTTGCCACTTTCAGTTAGAGAGCAGTCCTCCAGCTTGAAGGAATAGATGTCAACTACCTTCATAACTGCAGTCTTGGACTGCTGATCTTCCTTCCTTTGTAAATAAAACTCCTCAGACTACTCGGTAAACAGAAAGGTCAAATGAAAGATCGTTTTTTAAATCCCTTATTCAACTCTTATTACTGGAACTCATTGAAAACATTGTTACTGCATCGTGTTATATGGTACACACATACAAGTTAATAAATTCATTGCACTAAATTTGCAGTTATATCGGAGACGACTTATGCCGAAAGCAACTACTGTGCGAATAAAACCATCTCGATTTATTTTGCCTTCTGTCTGCTTCTCATTATTTTACTTTGTTGATCCTGGGGGACATTCATGTCCCAGACTAGATCTTTAGAAGACAAAAAATGCTTAGGAACTTCATTAATTCGAATCAAAGCTCGGCTTATACAAGGTGCTGAAACATAGCTTCTTTTTTTCAAAGCACTTTACTTTGAAAAAAAGAAGTTATATTGCCGCCCCCTGTATTTCCATGCGTAGTAATCAAACCTCAGTCTGAATTTATGCGTGCTTACTTCATTCCCGTAAAGATTTTCCATGACTTGAAAAATGCACTGGCGAGTAATATCCATAGTCAAATCAGTATCCGACTGTGAATGCAGTAGCTTCTATTAAACAGTTGTTCATTCTCATTCATGCAAAATTGTTATTGTGAAACTCACACAGCTCGTAGCAATGTAATACAGGAGGTATGAATTGCAGCACTTGCATTTTCTCGAGAAGTGACGCTGAGAATTTCAGATGATAGTTCCATGTAGAGTTTACAATCCCCTTCAAAAAACAGAGAGTAGAACAATAGAAGATTTGTTGGGGGGACCAGCTCTGTGAAAGCTTATAAGAGCTCTGTCAGATAACTTGCAGTTTTGAGCGATGATGGTCCAGAGAAACAGGTTTGTCTCAACGTCAACGGGAAAAATGATAATCTCTGAAGCAAATTTTTTTCCATTTATCTGTATCGCTGATTGATTTTCGCCAGCAGTTTTCTGATCGGTAAGACAAAGAGATATATCGATCTTACTCAAGCAAAAATAGATATCCGGCTATTGTTTTTCTTCCAAATGTAAAGGAAATTTAAAAAGAACATTGACCGGTTTCCAAGTGAGTGAAATTCACAGTAACAAGGCAGTTTGCTAACAGAAAAAACTTTGTTGCATGATGTCCATTTTTGTCGCGACTGAAATTTACTTCCTCTGTCAGAGCACACTTTGATACTGAGGGCTCGCGCACTTGCGTGAATGAATTGCTATGCGCCTGTTATCAGCAGTGCTTCTTGAAGAAAAGCGCGATTTCATGATATTCATTGACCGTAGTACATGTAGGTGATAGTGTTTGTTATCGTCAGGTATCATCAGACCCAAAAGTTCTTGAAAACCATTTCTTATCATAGACCGTACAATTTTCAATCCTCAATGCAGGAGTTTGCGGATGGGTGAGTTGGTGGTACATCTTATGATCATGTACCATACAAGATGCTTCTGTTCCATAAAATCAGTTAGGAGTAAATACCTTATCTCATCTGTTAATTAAAAAACCCTAATTAGGCATGTTATTTAGAGAGACAATACCAGCTGTACTGAACCACACCAGCTGTACTGAACCACACCAGCTGTACTGAACCACACCAGCTGTACTGAACCACCCCAGCTGTACTGAACCACACCAGCTGTACTGAACCACACCAGCTGTACTGAACCACACCAGCTGTACTGAACCACACCAGCTGTACTGAACCACACCAGCTGTACTGAACCACACCAGCTGTACTGAACCACACCAGCTGTACTGAACATCCCTGGCTTCGGAGGGGTGCTGTAAAAACATAAAATTATCATTTGATTTATCTTACGTTTCTGCATCCAAAGATTCAGACATAATATTATTTCTTGCTAAGTTCTGGTCATTCTGCTGCATGGTCAAATGCATGTATTTATCACACATATCATCATGATAACATATGACATACATCTCTTTATCAAATGACCTGAAATTATTTTATCAATATTGAACGATATAAGGCGTGATGTGTCACAAACAAGCCCCCTATTCTGAAACAAAACTCCAGTAACTGAAGCGACATACTTTACAGCATGCGCTGCTATCTCTCCCTCACTAAAATTGATGTGGAAATACGTATACTTTTATTAAATACTATACGCTAAGTACCGCCACTAGTTTAAGGATTCATATTTCAGGCACATAACGTGTGAAAGAATATGTGAATTATTGTATTAGGTTGTTACAAAAATAATGGCTGCTCGAAGGTCTGGAAGGCTTCTGAAATCGGTCATTATTTTTGTAACAACCTAATATGTTTTCTTACTGTAAAAACCGGAAGCGCACAGTGTAAAATTTAGAAAATTATTTATTTATAAATATTTTGAGATTTTCACGTGAATTATTTAACTCCCAATCAAAACTTCATTAGCAATTATTTCATAATTTTATACCTGAAAATTCATCAGTGATAAATAATTTTTCTTACATATATTTGTCAATGTATTGTATATTTGTCAATTTGCTGCCATCTATAGCTTCTTTCTTATATTATTAGAAATTAATTTAAAATTTTAATTTAAAGTTCATTAGATTAAATACGAACAGTTATCTTTCATAAATTTACTTTCTTTCTAAAAATGTATTACATCTGAAAACTGGAAGCGAAATTCACGTGTTCTACAAAACTTTCTATTGTTAGTTTTGTCGTCTCATATGCAGCAAAAGCTGTGTTAAGGACATCACAGTTACGTGTCTCTATGTAATGTTTGAAGGTCAAGAAAAAATTACTCTCAGAATACACTAAACTCTCCGACGTGCATGTCACCTACGAGTGTATTCATTTTCTATCTTACATCTAATTGTCTCAAAGTAGATGACCATACTTTTCAAATCTGCTGAAGGAGAAGGATTACTAATACAGGCAATAGTTCAAGTCCCAAATATGGTGTTCAGTTACCGTGCATTCTAAAGGCTAATATTAAGTTTTCAGTTCTTCAAGATATTATATCTCTTCTATTGGCACCTAAAAATGACTCTGATAATAGTGCTAGGCTTACTATGCTAACATTTATCATTACCAAAAATTGCAGTTCCATTCTGAGTGAATTTAGAAATTATTTAAAAATTTTCACGGTCGCAAGTTAAACGAAGAAAGTAACGGAAAACAGAAAAAAAAGAAAAAATGAACGATCAAAAAGATCAACACTGTGGTAGTTATTTTTTGTTCTAAGATCTACTTCAGAATATTGTATTCATTACTCTAGTTTTGTTTAATTTGTTATGCTACACATGATGAATGTTGCTGTCACCCAGAAGCTCTATTTTCATTTTATTCATCGCTCGTATAAAGAAGTTTTTCTTGATTCACGTAATTTTAGAAGCAATGGATGCAAAAAAATTAAATTATGTTTCAAAATAAGTAGTTTATTATCTGGTAAACAACTGCATTAAAAACTCAGAACAGAAATAATTTTAACTATGATCTGTTGAAGCTGAAAAATGCTGGCCGTATAGATTACTATTTAAGCAGCGTTGAAGTAACTGTGAATCCTACCAAATTGTCATATGTAAACAAACGTAAAACTGTTAACCAAAATTTTGCATCTATTTCAGCCAAAAAGTACAGACTAATTTTAATAAAAAGATTATCCAAATAGAATTTTGCACAAAGGAGGGAAATTACGCATAGTTTCTCCACCAGCAACGCATAAAAAACACCTGCATTATGCCGGCCCCCCTGCCAGCAGTGCCAGTTTTATGATAACAATTGAAATCATATTAGATCTTGTGGTGCTCCATCAGTGTTACCCTATCAGACCAACACGTGTTCCCAGCAGGCAATGAGGATGCGAGTGGAGGGTCCAGAGAAGAAGTTGATCTACAGGGCCTCCTAAGGCAATGGACCATCATAATAAGGTAGGTAACATTCTGACGAGAGAGTGATGTTTTGACAAGCCGAAAGCTATTGATTAAAAAGCGGGAGTTGTTCATCTTGATAAGATCATTTTGGAATAATAGTCAATTAAAAGAATTTGGAATTTTTAAAATATCTGAAACAGTTTTGAGAAATCAAATAATAAATGATTTATTTCAGGTCGAAATTATCACATTTTATCTAAAACCCTGTTTAAAAGCATTGAACACATGTAACACCACTTTTCCCGATGCACTTTCTGATGTCGGATCATATTTTCTTACGCAAATAAATCTCTCTGAGCCCTTAGACAGACTAAAAATTCCTGTTTTTTTAAGGATTTTGTTTCAGAAGTAATGCATCACAGACATCTCGAAACATCAATGAGGTTTTTGGCAAAGATATGGCGAGTGATCGCAGTGTACGTCGATGCTTTGAGAACTTTTTAGACTGCTTCGAAAATAATATTTTTCAAAATAGACTAAAGCAGACATTTTCCAATTCAAATAAGCTCTTTTGTCTCACTGTCCTCACAATTCATGGGATGTATTTAACTTAGCTATAATTTCTGATATTACGAATAGGTAGGCGCCTGACACAAGCTAGTGCTCTGCCGCAGCAGAAAAAATAGTAGACCTTGGTGTCACGATACTGGGTTCAATAGTTGAATGAATACTCACCACAGCATCTCCTGTTTTCTTTAAATAAACATAAGCATTAATATGTGTATCTGCCTGGAATATCAAATTTTTGTTACTCGTGCAGAAAGTGCCAGTGAAGGAGAACCTCTCATGCGGCGTGTGTGAGCGCAAGTTTGACCGCAGATCTCGCCTTGTGGCACACTACAAAACTCACACTGGGGAACGACCTTTCAATTGCCCTTACTGCTCGAAGTCCTTTGCCTCGAAGGGCAACTGCAACACCCATGTCAGGGTGCACACCCGAGAAAGACCATACGTCTGCCAATACTGTGAGAAAAAGTTTTCCCAGCATGGGCAGATGGTAATTCATGTTCGCAGACACACTGGGGAGAAGCCATACGTTTGTACTCATTGTAAAAAGGGGTTTTCTTGTTCAAAAGTGCTCAAGATCCACGTGCGTACTCATACCGGAGAGAAACCGTATGTGTGTGATTTTTGTTCGAAAGGGTTTGCTGCTTATGCTAACTTGGTGGTACACAGACGTATCCATACAAGAGAGCGACCATATTCTTGTAAGTTGTGTGGGCGATCATTCGAGCATTCTGGAAATCTCGTTCGTCATGAAAGAGGTCACCATGTTGACGGAGGCATCAGATGTATTCCATGCGGTCGTTTGTTTAAGGAATCTAAAGATTTATGGGTACACATGAATGATTCACATCCAAATGATGTGAGCAAGGAAGATATGGAGGATCAAGGAATTGATGTCGCTTCCAGTGACACTTCTAAGCCCACTTTTTCTGGGTTGACTCCTGAGAAAAAATGGCCTTCTTCACAATATTCAATAAAAGCATCTTCTTTGAAAGATCTCTCGAAGGATATTAACAACAATAGTAATAATAACAAGAGCACTAATGTAATCCCAGTTACTCATAAGATTAAAGAAGAATTCAGACAAGAAAGTCCAGATAGTGGTTGCGCAATCGTAAGCGACGAAGAGGAAATTAGTAAAGATTCAGATATCAATCGCTATTTTCTAGAAGCAGGTAATACAATATTTCGAAGAGAACTCATTCAAAGGCAATTGTCTTTACTGCCTGTCGGTTTATCTAATACACACCAAAATCAGCTAAAAGGATCTATCGATAAAAGTCCTGTCGGCAATCAGGATATGAATAATGTTCCTATTACTTCTACAAATCATAGTCACGCAACTTCATTTACTCAATTAGCGCCTCTGAACATGTCAATTTTAAAGTCAGTGGACAATCAAACAGAGAATGAAAGTTGGAAGGTAAATTCAAGCAACTTGTGTTGCAAGTCAAACGCAGAATCCAGCGACGTAGCTTTGAATAGTGTAATGAAGCCAAAATTTAAGGAACCTTTAACCAACGAACACCTGTATGAAGCTGTAGCTACTGAGTCCAGCATTCCAACGGCCGTTGGCCACTCACCTGAGTCAAAGTCAACTTCTAGATTATCCCTCGCTCCCTGTTCATTTTCACCGACATCTTATGCTCTCTCATCTTCATTAACTGGATCTTTATTGGCTCCATCATCTGCACGTTTATCATTGACATCGACTGGTATTTCAGTCCCACCAATAATTGAAAGCTGGAATACACCAGGAGGTATCTCAGAAGCATCATCTTCAGCAACTTTTTCGTTAGCAAGTGGTCCATTACCATCGCTGTCAACGGTAACAGTACTATCGTCCGTGTCACCATCAAGTAATACTTCATTATCTCCATCAACCCCATCCGATCTTTCATCATCATCGAATGCCTCCACAAAAAGCGGAACGGAAAAAATTTCCTTTGCTACTACTGATGAAAAAAATCAAGAAACTGAAGCTTCAGCTTTGATTCCCACTAAACAAACATATCATAGAGAACCATTTTCTTCTGTCCAAGTCGACACTTCGCCAAGTGCATCTCGCTGTCGAGTATCTATCTTAGACCCAGCACAGTATCCAGTTCAAACTTCATCGTCGAACTTGAAAAATCCGTCTGAAGGTAGCAGCACTAGTCTTCAATCCATTTATGTAGAGAATAGTTCAATGCCAATGAACCTTTCCCTTAATTCTAACGCTGGGCAAAATGTATTTCATTCGATAAGAAGTGCTCGGAGTGGAAAAACTGCAATCAAAAACACAGATGAGAAAGAGAGTAGTTCCTATTACAAACGAAGTTTTTCAAATGATTTTTTCAAGAATGAAAATCCCATGAAGTGCATTAAAACAACCTCCTTACCCATGAGATCCCCTGGTAGTCCAAGTCACAAGTTTCCTCATGATCTACAGCCATTCATGTGCACAAACTTAAAACAGAATTCCAATATTTCAACAAGGATTTCGGTCAGCGATATAAACTACAATACAACGAGTTCTTACAGAAGAATACACGTGCACAATGACACAGTAAGTTATAATGAAGATGGGTCTTCCTCCCTCACAACACTTCCATATACTACCACTCGAGCTGAGACTCAACAAGCCAAAGACGGACATCACAATGAGGACTTGCTGAATTTGGTTCCTTCGTCTACTTCCTTACAAAGAAATGAAAAGGACAACTCTGAATCCTTGTGCCCTGATGGCAAGGGTATAAGATCAAGCTCTCATGTTCATCCTGGAAAGATTAGAAACATAAGAGAGAGTATTCGTATGTCCATCTCGCTCATCTGCCCGACACAGCAAGACAAGAAGTCGTTTAAAAGTGATGTAGAAACGGCTCTTATTGCTCTCCTGGGCACATCTACCATAGCACACCTCGCACGTCCTAACAAAAACGCTGAACAGGTAAGTAGTTCATATTTTAATTGTGCTAACCTAGTAGATATTATTTATGCTACTCAACAAAGGTTCCGTTCGAATGATATCGTCAATGTGGTAAATTTTGGCCTCTTTTTCATTGATTCTTACTTCCATTAAATAACCTGAATATACTATCTTGAGGCCTCGATTTATCACTTAATATAATAATTCATGAACTGGAAGCCTGAATATACCGTTATTCAATCTTTTTTTCCGCTGAAAAATTTGGACAGTGTGACAATTCCATACAGGTCACAGAAAAAGTGGATAAATTCATAATGCATCGCTCTGGTAATAACATACATTATACCTTTTATACGAGAGTTTTTGTGATACTAGAGTAACGTTAATTCATTCCTAAGTTTCATGGCACAAATAATGTAGAGAAACTTACAACATTATTATGAGTCAGTTTTTTACATTACCATGAAATCATTAAAATATGATTTGTCCATTAACTAGGAAACAACACTTTGCGCTATAGGTATAAAACTCATCTTGTGTATTAATTCTCAAGAAACGAATAAAATAATTTTTTTTTGCATCTACATATGCGACCAATTTTGATATTGCTGATTGCAAAATTCATAATAAAACTCCTTATCCAACATTGTCACAACTGTGGATGTAAACAATCATAATAACGCACCTGTGCATGAGTCATGATGCTTAACCATCACGACATCAACAGAACTACACTTGCATAACTTTACCTCAGCCTGTTTTTTACAGGTGCTCGTTAACCTGCTGGACCTGGTGGGAATGACTCCATGTGCAGACGTACGCGTGAACGAAGAAGAGAGGCTACGCGTTAACATGCGTAAGCTGCTGGAGTATGGCTTCCCAGAGCCTTCAGCCTGGAGGTCTCTGGGGTGGCATCAAGAAACCATCGAAACAATCACGAAGAAGATCGCCACATGGAGCATCACAAAGCAGTGGAGGCAGTCGAGGGAGTTGGCGGCGTGGGTGTCCGGCCAGACTGACGCCAAGTACAAATCTCAGTTCAACGAAACAAATATTTCGCCATTTGTGTTTCAGCAGCAGGAGGCGTCCACTCAACAGGCCCTTTGAAGGTGTTGAAAATGTGAACGAAATCTTAAATGAAGGCTCATGAGGCGCTTTGTGTTAACAACATGCAAAAAACTGAATATCTTTGTTCACGATGTAACTCGCCGGGAATAAATAACTCAAAGTTTTAGAACTGTGAACTAAAAGAAGTAAAATAAATAAAAGTAAATCAGGTTATACATTGCATGGTGGATGATAAGATAAGCCTAGTGTTGTGTGTGTGGTGCAGACTCAGCGTGAGGAAGAGTTATAAATATAGCAGCCAATGAAGTTATTTCTTCAGAATTGATGTCCAAGTAACTAAAATCAAACTGCTGTTACCAGTGCGATACCGTTAGAAATAGAAGAAAAACATTACACAGTCCTGATATCTCATATATTTAATTAAAATTTGCTGCTGTACAGGACTGGTCATAGCATGTTAATAATACACCAATTCAATACCATTAAGTTACTATTGAAAGTACAATTGATAAGAACAAGATATTAATACATAAATAACGGTAGATCTGGAGCTTTCCAACCCTATTTACTCGCCTCAATTAATGCAGAGAGAAATTTAGAAAGTGAGAAAGAGAATGCAAATTATATATATTTATCATGTAACTCTAAGTGTAAATTTCACCTAAACAATGATATAATAAATAACATATTAAATTAATATTTAGATACAAAGACAAATTCACTACTTTCTATCAAGTATGAGAATGAAACTATTCTGCTTTTCCGAACGAAATCGATAATAAAATCTAGATTTGTGCCGTTGAATAGTACAATGGATAACAAAGTATATTAGCTACATAAAGAGTACGTAATTCATAGTTTCAGTATTTATCTTCAGTTATATGTACTGAGTATTTTATCTTCTCAATAGATGATCTATTCCACATTTTATCTTCTCAATAGATTATCTATTCCGCATTTTATCTTTTCAATAGATTATCTATTCAGTAGTTCTGTCGTTTATCTATTTAGAAAAAATCTAGTCATCTAGTTGCGAAATATATAATGCTGACACCCATCAGAACTAAATTACGGGCGTTGTTCTTCCCACCGGCACCAGTTCGCTTAAAAAACACGTTTCAGTTTAGTGGTGGAGTGGCACATGCATTGTCTGGCATGTGTCAAATTGACTTCTAAATATTCTGGTTGATTGTAGTACTGTTTTGAAAATTCAGTATGAGGCGATTGTAATGTTTCTTATTTCCTTATTTATTAATGGTATTTCAATTTTTATAATCGTATTCATGTCACATTTGATAATTTCTCTTGCAACGTGTGTTCATTCATTTGTATTCAAATCAACTGCCTTCATTCAATTAGATTCAGTCAAATAGTAGACATGAAGTTGACACGTAGGTTTACAATAGGTGAGTGTAGGTACCTGCTTACAAAAATATATATTTTATATGATAAATATATGCATATCCATACATATATATATAGTATTTATATATATCTGTACATATATGCATGCAAATATATCGTACGTACATATACGAGTATGTATGTACATACAGGTATGTCCTGTGTGTGTTAAGTGTTTATAAACAATGTTCAACAATGATGTTGAATATAAACATGATAACTTGAGGCAGAGTTGAGGATAATTGTTAAGGTCTTCCAGCATTAAAGATTATTATTCATTATCAGCATGACAGGCTTGGGGTCTAGCATGCTGGTACTTGCAAGAGACTTACAGGGGTTCAAGACTGTGTAATTGAGAAAAAGCTTTTTCATAAAAGTTGCCAAAGACTTAAGATAAATTTAAGAGCAATGTTCTAACGAAATAATCGGCTAAACCAAATGGGAGAGAACAAAAAAGCATTCCATTTTGTTAGTGGTGTATCTTCTCATGTGACAGTTACCTGTATTTTCTCATGTGACACTTATTTAGTCTAGGTTAGTGTTCCCAGACATGATATATTATTATTATTATTATTATTATTGTTCTTTTTATTATTATTGTTACTGTTTTTGATATCGTTATTATGCTTATGTTTATTTTCTTTTGTGTAGATAATTTTCAATAGGTTCCGCTGAGATATGTATACATTCTAATCTTAGACGAGCAATGACGGGATTTGTGTTCATTGAGAAACATATATTTAAATTAGTTTAGTTTACTGACGAACTAAAGACAAGTTGAATAAGGTGTGATATATACAGCATTATATTTATACATGCTTCATTTATACAATGCTTTTCAACCATTTGGATATTTTGTTGAGTTTTAAATGTCTTTATTATTTATTATCTAGGAAAGTTAAAATTAAATGCAAACTTTAATATATTTTACACCATTAGAGTACACTTTCTTTAGTACATGTCTTTAATACCCGCACTCAATTATGTATTCATAAGTACAAATGTCACTGAAACTTCGGTACGTGTATGAAAAATTCGCAATTTTCCACGCAGCATTTGAATTACAGCTCCAAAATTTTATTATCGCTGTAAATAAAGTTTGTGAGACATCTGTTTTTGAAGAGTTGAACACATCAGCTTTCATTATTTATTACATTTTTGGAAAAAATAAAAATAAACACTCACTTCCATTTGAATTTGGCTATGTCAATATATAATTGGAATATTTATGACAAAAGGTACGCAAGAAATTGAGTAATGAAAAGACGCAAAGATTCATTAGTCCTGTGTGTGTGACGCTCTTGAGCAGTGCTGTCATGCAACTGGACTTCAGCGAACTGATTGAGCTGCGCTCTCTCTTTGTCCTGAACTACTAATGAAGGTATCATTTCAGAGCACGTTATCAGAGCGTCCACAAATTCTTGAAGACTGTTAATCATCGTCTCTAGGTTTTATTGAGGTTTTCATTGGTTGTGAATGGAATGACCCGCAGGGCGGCAACCAATCACGCCATCGCCAATTTTATGCTCGACAACTGCGTGCCTGAGAGCTGCTGCTTGTCCTCACTGATCATTTGCTGTACGAATTTTCCCTCCGGAAGACTTTATCAAGTAAAGAGATTGTACAGTACAAATGCCATGATAGAAATCATTTCTTATCAATTAAATTATCACTGCACTTATTGCAGGAATGCAATAATTCGGACACAACATCGTTCTTTTACCAAGTGAACGCGTTTTCACTAGGTAAATCCTGAATTGTGTTTCTTAAATAAATAAGTTGCGTTTTCTGTATTGCTTAAGCATCGGCTGCCAATAGATATGCTGATCTTAGGTCCGTGGTATGAAACTTCTAAGCACAGATTCATTAAAAATGTTAGTAGTCATCACACTCGTATTCAAAAACAAATATTCTACTGATCCAGTAGTCTTCGTAAATATTCAACAAAACTCTCAGTCTTTATAAATAGTGTGCAGAATAATAAATATTTTACGGCGCATTACTAACAACATTGTACTAATTACAGAGTACTAATTATGTAGTGATATCGAGATGTACATAGTTATTCTTCGTTAAATTCCTATATTTGCTCAAAAAAGGCAAATGATTCTTTACAGTTTCTTTGTGCCTTAGAAGTTTCACTGTTCCACTATTTCCGTTACGCTTCTTCAGCGTAAATGACATTAATGAACAAAAAAGAGAAATCATTACGTGATCATCTTCGGAGGAATCCAAACCTCCTGACAATAGAATAATTAAAAGTGTCTTATCTTGATGGCTGACGTGAGCAAGGAGATTAAACACACAGAAAGACTGGACATATTTATTCTAAAGTCACGTAAAACATGTTCAAAATAAATGGCAACAAATTAGGCGACAAAATTTTGGTTAACTGTAGGGGTAACTTACCCCTAAACTTACCCTGTTGAGATAAGTTGCCCAAACTTTAGTCCCGGGAATACTTGCTCTTGCCCCTGGACTCGAAATCACAAAACACAGAACTGTTCTACGTTCAAATGCTACATTTAATACCTCTACAATACCATTTCTTAATCCACCACTTGTAGACTGCAGATATTGCATTCTTCTTGAAAATTTTCACTTCTGGCCTTCACATCTACTAGTACAAGTTACTCCTGGCCCACACATCTACTAGTACAAGTTACTCCTGGCCCACACATCTACTAGTACAAGTTACTCCTGGCCCACACATCTACTAGTACAAGTTACTCCTGGCCCACACATCTACTAGTACAAGTAACTCCTGGCTCATACATTTACTAGCAGCTACAACTCATGGCACGTCCAGCACTCTGCCTGTGTAACTCATCTGGAAAGTCTCGGTGCGCACAACACTCTACATAGGCGTAGATATAAACTCCTCGTTCAGTCCTGGTCATCACCTCACCATGTTTTGGCGTTACATCTTCATATGAGGCATCGTCATTCTCTCTATTATCATTTTCCCGTTGTCATCCTCCATTATCATCAACCTCTCTATTATAATTTTGCCCTTTGTAATCACCATTTTCTCCATTATCAACATCTTTATTACCACTATCATCATAATCTTCATTATCCTTATGTTTTCAAATTTTTAAACCTTTCCAAATTATTCAAATTAAGTACGTGTTAAAAATTTCTGAAGGAAATTTTGAATTCGACACAAATGTAGCCAAATTCATGTAATTTTAAGAATGTATGGATACATATTTTCTTGTACTGATGGTATTTGAATTCAACTTTCTTATTATTCATGTATCTATGGATGTGACTGTAATTATTTTGTATTCTTTCACTCTCATGATGATATTAGACAGTGAAACATTACTTACTGTATTTATAGGAGGATGTCTTTACTAACATGGTTAGCTCATTTTTGAGAATTTTAACTCGTAATGAACTTAAACTATTATCATCAAAATCTTCATTGGAACGTTTAAAAATGTTCCTCATACACGCACTTCAGGAGGTCCATTAACTACATTTACTATGGCCTACACTAGAGTTTTCATTGTATGAGGGTGCGGTCAGCCGTATGAAGCTTCAGCCCGACACGCGGCTTCGCTTCTGTAGCAAAAAGCAGAAATTCTTCTACCCATCTTCGGATTGGGTACATCTCGAGCGCCTTTAAAGAACACCAGGAACAAAGAAAAAATCCCGACCTCTAATTACCGACCAAAACCGAGCAAGAACTCGCTCCGCCCGACCATGTCTGCTGTTCAGACCAGACAGTAGGTAGCAGAAGGTGTATAACTAGTAGCTGGGCCTGGGCTGGGATAGGGCTGGGATAAGGCTGGGCCAGTCCTGGGATAGGGCTGGGCCAGTGCTGAGATAGGGCTGGGCCAGAGTTAGACCAGGGCTGGACCAGAGCTGTGTCTTAGATTCTGAAGACCGTAACGAGGTCTAATAAATGAGCGCTGGCAGAAGAATACGAGTTCAAAACTCATACTTGCAAGATCATGAATTGAGTTCGGATGGTTTAAAATGAGTGTGGGATGGTCTTATACGGTTAAGATTTTCTTCAAAAATCAAAGAATTTATCAGATTTAGTACGGAAATTTTTGAATTTTCTGGTGAAATTAGGAACGCAAAAAGCTGGAAGCCGGAAAAAGGAATGAAAGACTAATTTTCTTCGTAATATTTACCGCAAAGATGCTATGCGCACGGCATGGAAATAAGGCCATGATTCTTTCTGAATAGAAGTGAGGGAAAAGATAATAAGAAACTGGTGCACGAAATTATTCTAACATGGTCAAAAATATAGCGTGGACCCTGAAAGTATTTAATGTAACCGTGTTCATGTTTTTGTTTTCTGAATAAGCTGGAAAAAATAAATAAATAACAGTTTTATTTGTACAACACTGATCATAATGTTTCATCGTTGTCATTTTTTAATGAAATTTCAAATGGGAAAAATCTAGCTCCTCTGTCCCCTAGACCCCCTCCTCCTATTGGCACAGACAGATCCTCAGGTTCTTGGGGACTCAGATGCGCCGGAGGGCTGACTGGTGGCTAACCTTTACTAAGTTGCTGGCTTGAGCAGAGTTTCTTCTATTTTACGATACTAACTGAACCTGTTCTACTGTCACATGAGGGACACACGCTGGTTTATCAAGGGCAAAAACTTTGATGGGAAGCGTTTCCGTTACGACGTGAAAGTTAGCGCAGTTGCAGCTGCTGCTGCACTAACGACGGCTGTAGCTGTGGTAACGACGGCTGTAGCTGTGCTAATGACGGCTGTAGCTGTGCTAATGACGGCTGTAGCTGTGCTAATGACGGCTGTAGTTGTGCTAATGACGGTTGTAGCTGTGCTAATGACGGCTGTAGCTGTGCTAATGCTATTACTTGTGCTGCTGTTGCCTACTGCTGCTAAGGTGCTAGTCCCTCTCTACTGGCAGCCACGCTGATCTTTGCACTGAAGCTGCTTGTCCTAATGACATTTTCTATGCTAACGTGTCTGCGGGTGCTGTTATCGTTGCGAATGCATTTCCTGAGCTATTGCTGCATTTCGTGTGCAAGTGCTGATGCCAAGCTGCACCTGCTGGAGTTGTTGCAGTGTGCTTTTAAGAAAGAGAAAATGATTCAATATTTGGTAAAATTCATTTTCATCAAATTTCACTCACAGATCTAATAGTGAAGTTCATTGATTTCTTTAGCAGTGCCGAGAGATCGGCATGTCCCTCAAAGAGAACAAATTTTGACAACATGCGTACTATGCGACAAATTTGATATTTACAGCAAAATAATAAGCGACAGATAAAATTGATTGACTTGGATTACGATGATCGTTCAAAGAAGAAATAATGGTTTACCCGTATAAACATAACAGTGTGCTGCATTCTTGATATTTTTATATTTTGATTTTGACCTTTAGCTATCCACTAAATATCACCTTCTCTCCTTCTCCGTCCCCTTCCCTTCTCGTGGTCTACAAGATTTTTACTTGAAATTCATAATTCAAGTTCTTTAGTGTTAAGACATTATTATTATTTAGAAAAAAGTCAATTCCATAAAGCAAATTATGCTCATATCTGTCGGAAATTTTTTCTATGAGCTTCCCTACTTCAAATTTACAGCGGCGTAAAGAACTGTACCGGGAAATAATTATTCCTAAAAACCTTTGCAATTATTCTTAACGATAATTTTGTATTGATGTTTCCAATACCGAGACATTCATTTGAGGCGTCGATACTTTGGAGACACGTTTGTGGCTTTTGTAACATCTGGTGACAATTGTGGCATTGGCGTAGTTGCGGCAACTGTGGCATCCAAGTAGTTGTGGCAACACAGGATTTAGCTAACACATGTTTATGGGCTGCCAGCTGATAAGATAAGCGTATTTTACGACATGATTGCCATCCAATGATTACATCCTGTATCTCCTCTCGGGCATGCGTGATCCAGTGATGCCCTCGCTCAGACTCAGAGGCCAGAGCCAAAAAGTTGCAAGATTCTGGCCTCAATCAAGATTGAGGCCATCTTGCATCAATTTAGCAATGTAATCATGATTTCCATTTTAAAATCTAGCAATAACTTGTCAATCTAATGATAATTTCCATTTCAAAATCTAGCATTCCCTTGTCAATCTAATCAAAATCCTTCCTTTTAAAATCTTTTATCAGAGTGTCAATGTAATCATGGATTCCATTTTGTAACATTGTTAAAGCATGTCAGTATCATCGCGTCGCAAAATTCAGAATGTTATCTGCAGTTACGAACATCATCATGCGTCTACTCAGATATCAAGAGAAAGGATTTCTTGACATCGCCATTTTAAAACATTACCTGACTGTTTCTTTCCTTGTGTTGACAACAAAAGTGACCTCCCAATCACAGCATCATGCTTTGTACAGGGTGACGCTTAAGTAACGCACCCTTTTAAAAAATTAATAATAAATAAACTATGAATGGTATAACGATGGGGATAATTGCAAACGATATAGGAACTTTTAAAGTTTATTTACATGTCGTATCCTGTCTACAGATACCCATTGTATATTGCGGTAATACTTTATTTATTATTAATTTTTTAAAAGGGTGCGTTACTTATGCGCCACCCTGTATATGACAATAACTGAAAACATAAATACCTAATGAAAGTATTTAGTCTTCATTAGCCATATAACTCGTATAGTGAATAGGTAGCAGTTCCTCCTTCGCATTTACGTTTCTTACCAGGACACCAGAATGTCTCCGTAGTATCAGGTTGACTGGGAATCTGGAATCCAAATGGTAGTTGTACTCTCAAGGTTATTTTATGGGCGGTCTGCATGCATGCCTCTATGGGTGACTTTGACTCTGGAAAATAATACAATTTGATCTCTAAGTTTGAATGCTAATGGTAAAGGTATTTAGATTCTACTGAATGTTTAATAAATTAGGAAGACATGCGTTTTGTAATGACGCACTAGTTATTTTGATAAGTCGAAGAAATAAAGCAATAGGAGAAGATCAAGTCTTGTCAAACTTTGACGTCAATGTTGTGTGACCCTTCGGTATAAAAAGGGGTATTTTCCTCCTTTTTTCGTATTCTCGTTTCTTTCCTCTCATTTCTTAGATCTGCCATCTTTTTTCCCAGTCGTTATTTTACTTAGGCCTGCCATAATTTCTGTATGCAGTAATTTTCCCAAATTAGACCTGCCATCATTTATCCCAGTAGTAATTTCCCTAAATCAGACCTGCCATCATTTCTCCCAGCAGTAATTTCCCTAACAACCCACCATCAGAGCTTTTTTTCCGAAATTATGTGGTCAGGCATAAAAAATAATCCATCATTTAAGGATTGTCACCGTAGAACTGTAATGTTAACGCCATTCAAGTATACACTTGTTTTATTTAAAAACTAGAAAAAAACAAGTTGAATGAACGAAATCGTGAGAACGTATCCCTATCTTAAAAAAATATGTAGGATTTGTACATACAATTCGGAATTGGAGTCTATCAACACCTTGGAGGCCAGAATTTACCTCTAGGGTGTGCGTATACATAGTTTCTGACTATGTAGTTATTAACTATGGGTCAGGCAATACATATAAGAACAGTGGTCCAATGACACACATTAGTGTAAAGTAATTGTTATGTAATTGTTATTGTTATGTTATGCAGTCATCACGAAAACAACTAAATTAGAAATATTGAAGTTAATGTAGCGAATAAAAACAATTACGAAATGAAAATGCTGCACAAAAACTATTAGTACAGTAATTAAGTATGGTCAAAGTGCTAAGTTAGAAAATTTTCTACCTACATGTAACATAACCGTACCTAGCCTAAACTAACTTAATTTGACCTAACATAATAGAACCCAAGCCAACCTAGCTCCACACCGAATGTAAATATCTCATAATATACCAGAACCTATCCCACTTTATCAGTGGGGTAGTCGTTACATTAGAGGCTTTAATTCCTTACAGAAGGCGAGGCTTCTCAGTTTTCTCGATTTCGATACTTTAAAATCCCTAAGTGTAGGTTAAATACTACTCTCGTTTGTAAAGTTGCTTATTGGGCTAAATCTTGAAGCAGGCATGAATGAATCGAACTCCACTTCCACACAAACTATTCGCCAAGTTGACATACGGACATCTTTACTCACTCGGTCGTCAGTAGAGGGAATGTTGAATGGCTTCGTGACAGCAAATCTTTTTGCACGTAAAAATGTTTTCTATCGTAAAGTCTTAGGTAAAACCAACACATTTCCATGCAGTGCTGGTGTCTAATTTACCAAACTATTGACACCTCCCACCACATGCACGTGGCGTACTCCAGGTAGTAATATATTTTTAATGGCTTTGTGTGCATTCATTTATGGGGTATGAAACCACGAAACTCTAATGCATCAATCTTCACAGGCGATTTTTCAATTTAACTTCTTTTTATCGAACTAACCGACACGCTGTGCTCTATCAAAACGCATCACTACACGGCAATATTTACTTAAAGGCCTCATAACAAAATTTTAAGCAACAGATTCTGCAGAACTGGACTGGATAATTGCTCGTACTGAATGCAGACCAGTACACGCAACAATGAAGACCAAGTTAGCATACGCTAGGCTTCTTCAGTTTTTCCGGCTTGCAAAGGATTTCAATTACGAAAGTGGTCTCCTTGTTAGTAAGAGGCTGTTAAGGCCTCATAAAAGTACAGTAAACAAATGCCGCTGCGGAGCAAACCGTCTCAGGCCCTGGCGTGTCTTTTTTGTGAAGGTTATTAAGACTCAGCACTCTTGCTTTACAGAGAGGTGGTAAAGCTTTAATGGCCACAATGCCTGGTCTACTTCTCACAGAGAAATGGAAAACTTGTGGAAGCTTTCGTCTCCCGAAGTAATTGTCTCCAGTCCATTAGGGGTCATAATGGATGGTCCTGTTGTAGAAGACGTTCCTAAATGGCCTTATAAAAACAGCATAATTGTTAAGGTATGCCAGGATATGGCTAAAAGTACAATAGAATGGACGTAGCTGCGCTGGGCGTTACTCGCGTACGTGGAAAGAACTTGGGATATGTTACCATGAGGTGTGGGTTGTTACCCTGGACTAGAAGTAGATTACCATGAGGTGCGAGTTGTTACCATGAACTAAGGGTAAGTCACCATGAGGTGCAGGTTGTTACAATGAACTAAGAGTAGGTTACCATTAGATGCAGGTTGTTACCATGAACTAAGGGTAAGTCACCATGAGGTACAGGTTGTTACCATGAACTAAGGGTAGGTTACGATAAGGAGCAGATTGTTACCACGGACTAAGGGTAGGTTACCTTGAGGTGCGGGTTGTTACCATGAACTAAGGGTAGTTTTTCATGAGGTGTGGTAACCACGACGGAGGGGTAGGAACACTTCATAAATTGTTTCCAGCAATTCTTGATGGAAACAGATATTGCTTTTCAGAAACAGCAACAACAATGGTAAGGCCATTTGCTTCGTGCTTACTTAAGGAGGGGGTATAAACAGTCACTTATATCGTTTTCACAATAAAAACATTATGATACTATTGACAGTATCCTTTCCACATTACGAAGAATTACAGCGTTGTCAATCCTATATTTTTCTCAACAAAAGTATCTTAGTACTAATGGATGTGTTGTATCTAGATCACAGAATATTGCAACAGTCAGAGCGTTTTCACATCAGAATATTTGCCGATATAATCAAAGTGAGCTTTTTCAAAAGAATAACAACACTGCCAGGCCTATCGTTTACACGGCTGGTGGTGTTGGAAGATCATGTGAGGTGTTCTACACAACAGGCATCCTTCATCCCTCCTAGGGTGGTTCTGGAGAAGCAGCTGGGACAGTTTTACCAGAGGCGCTGCTTCCATGCGGAACAGGAGCAGTTTTTTCATTTATAACTACGCCATTCTTCTGAAACAGTGTTTTATTTCAACAACTCACCCGTTCCGGTCTATCTCCCTACCTGGCTGAGCCCGCGGTGGGTATGCGTGTTATGACTAATTATCGAGAAACCAGCGTTCTGTTTCAGTGAAAATTATCATCAAAGACTAATGAGATGCTCAACTTGCTTACTTTGCACAATTAAAGCAGAGCAATGATCGCTTTGTTTCTTGCGCCATGATTTCTAGAAATAACATTTTGTTGCTTTACTAGAATCAATTTTTGTTTCATGTTTTCTGGAGCATTTAATTTCTTGCCTCATTGGAGTCAGTTGAGATACATAGTGAGTCGGTGAGGCTCCGTGGCTAGACTTTGCTCTAACACGTTTCCTGCGATTGCTCAGCCGGTATAAATCTCTACTTTGTACACATAGTGCCTAGAAAGCTTTGAAAAATTACATAACCTAACCTGAGTGACCCACTGGTGGGTCACTTCGCAGGAAATGTGTTAAAGAAACTTTCCCATCTCCTGGTCACAGACGTTGAATCCAAAAAATTCGCTATTTAGTATGAATGTTATAACAATGAATATTCTTTTTAATGCAAGTTATACTCACTAGTCGTAGGGTGAGGTTCACCAGGGCCATGCCGTGACTCACAAGCGCTGTAATCTTGGCCCCCTTTTATTATATTCCCTTTGGTCGGAAACAGCTAATGTATACAACTTTTGACGTTGGTTGAAAACAGTTGGTGATAAAAACCTAAAAATATAACTCATACAACATACTTTCAACTTTATACATTTTCCTTCAAAAAACACGACACGATAATAAAAAATTAATTTCCTGCAAGTTCTCCAGAACATCAATGCCGGAATGTTTTCTTTCCTGTGCACAAACTGTTTCCTACCAGAGGGAGCCTTAAATTTGCCAGGTTTATCACAATGTTTATGATGCCCTCATTTTTTAGTAAGTGATGGCGTTTTGGCTCTCAACCTATACAAAGTTTTGAATATAGAAAAAGTGATGGTTCTGAAAGACCAACCTACACTTGGCTGCTCTAATATTTTCTTTATTCTCGTTTGTGAAACCTGTCCATCGCATATTTTTAATTCATTGCTTTTTTACTAACTTTTATTCTTTACGTGGACCTGAAGTTAGCAAATTTCTCTCCGATGCACGCAAATTTTTTTTAATTTAAAGAGATTTCAACGCTGCATAGGAAGTTAGCTTTCCAAGAACTTACTGACGCACTGGGCAATAATGGGAGCGGTGAGTTTTTCTCCCGAATCTGATCATGCGACAGACGACAATTACTTTTATAAAATAACTCACTTATTTTAAAGATTTATTCACAAAATATTGAGGCATCGTGAGCGAATGTAACTTATGCTAGCCGCACAACTACAACTGTTATAAGCATTTGTTGTTAACAACTGTCCACCACTCACTGGCCCAACACCTGTTACAATAATGTGCTATTGCTATGCCTTAAAAGTACAGGACACAATGTTAATGTATATTTTGCACACTTGGCTTTAGCTTGGATGTGCCAGCGCAGCTTTAGCAACAAATTGTTGAATTTGTGATCTGGACCACAATTTTGGGGAGGTAAACTTTTTTCTGTTACTGGTGAGGTTTTTTTGTAGATGCAATGAGTGACTAGAGTCATAGATCAATCAGAGGCGAGTACATTTGGACCATATATTTAATAGCAACAGGACCTCGAGAACGAACGAACTTTTTCAGCAGTTTTACAGTTGAGAGGAGGTGAAAAAGTGCAACCCTTTCATTAAACAGCTGCTGTCATGATTGATAAGAAGAGATGTTTAGGTGTGTACTTTGTCAAAATGTGAAAGTTCTCTTTTGTGCAGTAAGAATCTGTATCTTAATTTTAGTGTGTTGAATGAGTTACCTCCAGTATATGAGATACACTCATTTAATGAGTTACCCTGACTGAATGAGTTACCCTCATTGAATGAGTTACTCTCCTTGAATGAGGTACTCTCCTTGAATGAGTTACACTTATTGAATGAGTTACTCTCCTTGAATGAGTTACTCTTATTGAATGAGTTACTCTCCTTGAATGAGTTACTTATTGAATGAATTGAATTGAATTGAGGGTAGTTGAAGTTACCCTCATTGAATGAGTTACCTTCATTGAATAAGTTACCCTCATTGAATGAGTTACTCCCACAACATTCCTGGAAAACTAGGTGTATGTGTGGCAAACAAGGAACATACTCACATATGGATAACTAGAAAAACTATGAGTATATTCAGAATGTTTCACATTTTTATTGAAACATGGAATTAGATCATTTTGCGTCCATGAATGTAGAGAATGTACATTCCTTAGAATCGCATTCGTCATGAGAAACATTTATGAAAGAGATTTGTCATGAGAAGCATTTATGAGACAGATTCATCATACGAGGGATTCATGAAAGGAATTCATGAGAAGGTTTCATCATGAGAGTAATTTATGAGAGGTATTCAGGAAAGGGATTAATGAGACCGAATTATGAGAGGCATTTGTGAGTGGCATTCATGAGAGGGATTCATAAGAGGAATTCATCATGAGAGGGATTCATGTGAGGGATTCATAAGAGGAATTCATCATGAGAGGGATTCATGTGAGGGATTCGTAAGAGGAATTCATCATGAGAGGGATTCATGTGAGGGATTCATAAGATGAATTCATCATGACAGGGATTCATAAGAGGAATTCATCATCAGATGCATTCATGTGAGAGATTCTCCCCACAATAACGATGTGAGATTGTTATTTTCACTAACTTCGCCATTTGCCTTTACTTGCATACGATTATAACACCATTTACCTCTGGTTTATCTGTACACAGTTACAAAACTATGTGTCATCGTTTGTTAAAAGCTTCCACTTCATCTGCCTCTGTTTGGGCAATGACGCTACATCATCAGTCTTCATTTATGTACATACAGTCACTGTATTTCTGTCTCTATTTGTATAACGACGCTACTTCATCTGTTTGTTGGTGTACAGTAACTGTTTCACTTGCCTGATTGCCTGAAGTTCTAGCAACATCCGTTTTTTATTTGACATCATTACTTCACTTGTTCCAGTAGAATCGCTGCTTAATCTGTTTCGTTTTGTATATATTCACTCCATCTATTTCTGTTCGTCTATTTCGTTTGCCTCTCATTGCTTCATTTGCCTTTCATTACTGGTACATATATATTTCCTGATGTAGTTTTGCGTCTGTTACGGGCACTAGTTCTTAATTTGATTGAAGTTTAATGAGTTTTAGTTCAGCTTCTTGGCGCTGTTGAACCAAAAATTGACCTGATGTCTACCCCGTTATGTTTTTTCCATGTGTAGTGTATGACAGATGGAAGACACCGCAGGCGCTAGATGACGGGCCTAAAGTTCAGTGTACGTCAGAAAATACGCACAAGATGCCATGATGACCAATACTAGCAGGTGTGTACTGATAGATATTGGGAGACAACAAAGCGTTCGGAAGAATGCAAAGGATAATTCATCACAAACCAGTTCTCCTGGAGGGGTCCAAATAAGTCGTAGTAATGGCGGTCTCACTGTGTGATGATAGATGCACCTCTAAATTTTGGCCTCTATAATTCAGTTTAAACGCTGGTCCTGTTCTCTTGACAAATAGGTCTTGTTGTTAGCTCTGTGCCTCAGGAGCTGAACAACGGAAGGCGCTGCCTTTAAGAATGTTCTGCCACGCTCTCAGCTGAGAACATGAACTGCAATAGCAACAAGCGTCCGAAAATTAAATTTGGATCATGAGCCGCATCGTCCCATAAATTATAAAAAGTTCAAGAAAGAAGGAAGGAAATTTTGATGCATGGGAGAGATTATCCCGAAATTAATAGCGTTGAAGTATTTACGACTCGTTGTGAACTCTGGCTTAATTTTGATGGGCGTAATGAACTTTTCTTGACGTGTTGATCTATGTTGTATTAATAGCTATAATTTTCTTGTAATATCCAGTGTTAGCTAAACTAACGGAGATGCTGCAACATACGGAACATCTGAGCTACTCTTGTTTATGTTGTTTTATTAGTAACTATGTTCTGCATCAATAATGATCATTGCACTGTAAACAATGTACTTAGCATATCATTTTCCATTACTTCCAAATAAACCTGCTTTTACAGATCCATTGTCAAGCTCAACCCGCTGTGCTACGGATACTTGGGACAGAAATGTGGGTCATTGGCTTATGTGACAAGCACATGAGGTTTTTGTAAGACAGGGCTGTTGGGTAGGGTTTCTATAGGGGTTAGTGTGCTATAGTACAGTACGTTTTTCAAATTTATTTTTATTTTGTATATATTGAAATGGGTCTTCTTCAACCGTGCCAGTGGCTCTATACGAGAGTACGTATCTTTATTTTCCTAGAATTGGTACCAATTAAATGTGCTAGGCATTGAGAACTGGTACAAAAAATATTCAACAGCAGGTATTCAAGCTTTCAACAATGATAAATCGAGTGAAGCTTCAGGCAAAGGTTTGTGAGGCTCCAACTGGGCGCTATTGGATGTAATCATAAGGATCTTGAGGCATGTATTAAATTAATGATGTTTGCAACTTACATTATTTAAAATACACTGTCATGGGCTAATTCTTAAGCATAGTATTAAGTGCCAAATCTATTCGTTAGTCCGTAAATTTATAAATGAACCACTGAAATAAGGTCTGCCTTACCATATCATGAAAATATGCCCCAATACTTCGTCAGGAGTTACAGTTGTATTCATTCTCATGACTAAGGGTTTTTCAACCGCAATAATGTACCGAAGACTACAATCATAGTACTTTTAAAACCACGTCTTTGGGAAGGCTCTTCCATGAGTACTCTGAACTGTTCCTTTACTATCAAGGCAGGGATTTCTAACTATGAGCATGAATCCCCGGAAGGTGCGTGAATATATTCCAGAGGAGCCGTGAGACGTCTCTGACAATCCAAACGGAAATTGCGGTGGGAAAAACAACAGCCTGTATCGCAGCATAATTCTATCATTGAATTCAGATCATGTCTCGCAAAGCGAGACCTTAGATCAGTAAAGACCTTAGACATTCGCAGGAGGTTCAGTGGGGAGGCAGTTAGAGAACTCTGAAAGGAACACTAAATCATGATGACACAAAATTTGCTCATCATCTCATAAGCTCTATATTCGAACGAATCTTTTTTTCAAAATGTCGTTACTGGAGCCAAACAAATTTGTGTTTCAACTTACGTACCATACACGTTGTTCTGCAAGTTATCGTGCGGAAAAAATCAGAACGTTATAGAAGTTCTTCATAACTCTCATTGTTGTATCTACTTATTCCACCAACGTGGAGAAGCAAACGTTCTTTGTGAAAAATTCAAAAGAGTTTGCAGGAGTTACAACGCATAACATTGGAACATAACCTTTGTGTCAACCAAAATAAGGTTTCAATTTTTTTACGTACGATTTTCGTAAATTAACTGTCAGGGACCGGTGTGTACTTTTCATGTCGTAATTTTTTGTAAAAGCAGTGCAGTAGTAGTATACTACAGACGTTAATTGCTTAAAGACTACACCAATGGCTAAAAATGATAGAAAAAATACGCTCATCGACTTTTGAGGTAAACCATTGAAATTTAATCCAAAATATAAGATTCAATTTAGCCTGAAGCTCTTGCTCCTAAGTTCAATAAACTAATTAAAATTATATACTTTAGTAAAAAATTGTGAGTTAGGTTAAAAGTTATGAGTTCGAGTAGAACGAACACGTACTTTTCGTGTTATAAATTCACAATGATTTCAATTTTGTTTCAGATTCACATCATTCTTCAACCACGTGAACCAAAACGGAAACCATCCCAAAACAAGCGATCTTAATTCCCCGATATAAAAAATAATATGAGATTTTTTAGGAAGTTTCGTTAAAGTTTTTCCTGTGTGCCAGAAGGTATCGACCTGCGAGCCCTCATGCTGATAAAGTGGACACAATATTGTAATTAAATTTAAGCCGATCAAAGACGCTAATTTCGCGTCGTGATGTAGCAAGTAACGATGATGGTGTGAGCCCATACTGATTGCAGTCTTTGCCTTTGATCGCCGTCATTATCCTGGCATCAAGTAGTGCCAGAAGGAAGCTAAGGAGGTTGAATATTTTCAGGGTTTTTGAAAGCCTCACTTGAGTGAACATTGTATTCCAAATTATTGTGTTTGTTTCAATAGCTTCTTTTATGAAGTGAAAAGAGTTTGGTTTATTTCTATCACTTCCAAGTCATGCTAATATGCTGCATCGTGGAATAAAGTGAATTATTAAATAATGCAATAATTTGAGAAAAAATTTTGGGAACAATTATTTTTACTCTACTGAGAATATAAAAAGATTTTCATATGTTTTTACTGATATGCACAATGTTCTTTTAAACTCATATTTCTGCAGAAAATTATTCCTGCGGATTTGTTGGAAAAATTTCTTTGATATAGCCATCATCGATCATGATGCTTGGAACAAATACAATTCATGAGAATGAAGGAAACAGTATGTAAATATGTTTTTCGTTTTATAGAAATAGATGAACATACATTTTACTTATCTGGAGTTCATATCTAGAGTGCAGTCAAAGTAGATGCATACATGCATTTAATATAGAGGGCAGCCTGACTAGACGTAGTACATGTTTAGTACATCGCTATTACAAACTTGCGTAACTATAGTACGTTTAGAAAGTACTGTAGACTAGTACAGTAATCACGTCATAAGAGTAGATGTGCTTAGAGGCATACTAAGGGTTGCAGCAAAGTACTACAGCCAAAGTGAACATGTAACGTAATCAGTATTTAAATGAATCAAACAGAATAAATGATTTCATATTATTTCAGTGATTCATCCACTTTCTTATAATTGTCTGCAAAATTTGGTGAAACTAATTCTAGTTTAAAAGTTCTTGAGAGCACGCCTGAACAATATGCATTGAGAAATAAAAAATATGCAGATTTTAAATCTTGGTTATACAGGTGCAGTGCAGGAGTGACAGTAAAGTGAAATATCTTAATGCGAGCGCAGTGGCTGTGTTTGTTGCTAAAAGCATCAAATTTGGTTGCTAGAACTCATGAGTGGAAGTAAAAGAAGCCTAAAGTGTAAACAGCGAAGTCGAAGTTAGTGATAGGAAAGTCCCATTTCTTATCTTCTTATATCCTGTCTTGAAAGCAGTTACAAGAAAGAAACACTTAGGAAGTCGTTAAACAATACTAAGGCATGTACAATGTAAATACTATTGAAAATACTACATAAGGAGTACAAGTCTCTAGAGATACATATTTCTTAAAACATTAACTACTTTAACAATGACGTGACAAATGTTCATTCATCTTCAGCTGCCAATAATTTAATACGATAAAGAACTTTGACCTTCAGTAACATATATGAATTTGATGTTAGAATTTCATGACCAAAATGTTTGTAGTTGTTTTCCTATCCAAAGAAAAACATTCAGTGTACGCCATAGAGTTTTAAAATACAAAAAATTCTATGATAATGTCGGCTTTTAAGACATGACTTGAAAGATATTCCCAAGCTATCATAAAAAACATAGAAACTACAGTGGTCACTCGAACCCTATCTAAAGAATAGCCTTAAAAAACCGCCCATTCCCCCAAACTGCCCTACTAACGGAACTCCAAAACGTGCAACCTAGCGAACAGTTCATGTTCATTACTGCCTCCAGCTTGAAGACATCGTCGTGGTCTATAGGCATAATCGCCCAGCTATGTGATCTGGGTGCAAAGACTGTTTTATAGTGAGGCTTTGTAGCGCCTGAAGTCAAGACCTCCAAAAGAATGTGCTCTTTTTCCACAAACTGAATGATACAACAATACGTCCAGGGCTGTCATGCTGGAAAAATGGAAGCAAAAGATAAATTAATTCGTAGAGAGTAATTTTTTATCTAGAACAATCTTCATACTTAGTTTCCTTAAATAGATAAAAGCAAAAATACAAGACAAGTAAAATATTGAATACACAAAACACATAATTAGTATTGTACTTTTACTGATGCGTTTAAGAGTTCAAAACCAACAGTTATTTTAAGGGCATGTTCTGAAATCGTTCCATATTGACGTGTGATATTTAGGTTTTCTCTATGTATCTTAAAACATATGCTACCCTAATTCAGTGTTAGTGTTTATGAGTACCTGTTGTAATCTTGTGCACCACTGATTCATTGATTGAATCCCTGATTTACTGATTGCATGACTGATTTACTGATTGCATGACTGATTTACTGATTGCATGCCTGGTTTACTGATTGCATGCCTGATTTACTGATTGTATAGCTGATTTACTGATTAAATAAAAACCAACATTTCCAGAAATTACTTAGCATGTTGAATGCCTAATTTTCTGATTTACTGTTCAATTTGATAATTGAACAAACAATGTACAGCACATTTCTAAAAACTACCACTACAAAGCATGCTTTGTTTTGGGAGACTTGTATTGATACAGTCATAACTCATATAATGCACCGATGTGCAGATATCATGTCGTAACAATTTTTTTCGATGCAGTATGACATGAAGAATTGAAATTTTGAGCTTTCCTAAATCCTGGAGTAAGTAAGATAAATTTCAAATAAGTTAATAAGTTGAAGTCTTACAGGGACTGTTGGTGCCCCTGCAGGCGTAATATTATACAATGTAACACAACATAATGTAAAAAACGATAGTATAATGTAATATAAAGTTTTATATTAAAATATAAAACAAGATAATATAACATAACATTAGATGGTATAGTATAAGATACAATAATATAATAACGAGACTATATACATATGTAAGTGTGCAGGTAGTCAGTGAGTGACCGCCCGCAACTGCAGGTTATGCGGAGAACTGCAGAAAAAGCGGACCACGTTTTTGTGCAAACGGTGCATCACTATTTTCTGAAGAAGACTCAAAATCCTGAAGACGATGAGCCAGAATTCGTGCATGAACCGGTCTATGAACGACAAAAAGTGACCAGTTTCTGAAGATGAACGCTTGGCCAAAGCACTGAAGAAGACGAAATATTAAATGACGATTGGACTGAATCTCTATAACGGGACTTTAGCTTTTGTGTTCTCAAAGTCCAGCACGTAAAAAGCAAATACTGTAAAACCAGCAATGAGTCTGAAAATGTAACTTTGATCTCTATGCTTGACCTAAAACAGGCAGGCTGATCGAATAATTGGGGCATCAAAAAATACAATTGAGATAAGAAAACTTTTTTCTTGCAGACAACGCTGTAATTTTACTCGAATAGTACTATAAAATAACGGGCATTTTTCTAAGCCTTTAAATTTATTAGACGATTAAAGACAGTAATACAGCATGGAGCAACTCTAAAAGTAATGCTTGATCTCTACCGGAGGTTCCGATTCAATTTTCGCTATATTAACTTATGCAGGTACTGGAGGTACAGAAACTTGACTTACTCTAGAGATAAGGTATGGTAATACTCTTTGTCTAGTGTACGCATCTTGATCAATTGATACCATTTTAAAAGGTGGAAGTTTTGTATGAATAGAATAGTATGGAATAAAATAGGGCAACAGCAACCAGCCAATTGATTAATTCTTGGGTTGCTACCGAAGTCCAAGTCATAAGGCGATGGACCGAGTGGCTAGCATCCTTAAAAATTTACACATCTAAGTGAGGTTATGTATTTTAATTCGCTGATGAACCTTGACAAGTTTATACTTATATCTCGACGAACTCATCAGTTCTGACAGCTTAATGCTTTTTAATGAGTTAATACTCTTAGATGAGATTAAACAAAAAGTATTCTTAATGAGCCCATGAATATTCCTGTACATACATTTTATGAGCTGATACACCTTAGGACGTTTATGCATATTGATGAGTTTGTCGAGCTGACCACAGTAAATCTGATTTTGTTAGATTTTTATGAGGTGTTACGCCTTGATAGATCATAATTTTTTACATTTTGATAATTTTTTACACCACGTACTCGGTTGTTAGTCCATAAACATTAATGCCTTATTATGTG
Organism: Trinorchestia longiramus; assembly: GCA_006783055.1. Lineage (NCBI taxonomy): Eukaryota > Metazoa > Arthropoda > Malacostraca > Amphipoda > Talitridae > Trinorchestia > Trinorchestia longiramus. Next base: position 48,583 of record VCRD01003207.1, read on the forward strand.
TGTTATAATTAAGGTAGCAATATTCAAAACTGCTTGAATAATGAAACCTAGCATTCATAATGAGTTTTTCTTCTCGAATATTATTTTACGCCCCAAAACTGTATACTTTCGTGTGTTACTTCGAGTAATCAGTTCGGATTTTACATTTTAAATGAGCTGGAATTTGAAATCAAAACTGTACGAGTAAATTCGTAAATGCTGTTTTTGAGTAACTAGTTTTTTGAAATGAGATTTAAGTATCCAGTGCACGGGGTAGTGCGCTTCAGAAAAGAGGCAGCCAAATGAGTTCATCCAGTTCAGTTTCTCAAGACCGCTTTTGGCTATCAACTATGATTCGTTTGATAGGGCACTGTCCAGTCAAATTTGAAACCGGTTGCAAAATAATTTTGAATGTATTAAGGTTGTTGCTATTAAGTGAAGGTTGATGACTGAACAAGTATTCCGTGGCACCTGATAATTTGGAGTCATAACTTCGTCTATTAAGGTCCTGTTGAGCAAAATACTGAAGTGTCTGCAATGTCTGCTGTGTATACTGAAGTGTCTGCAATGTCTGGAATACTTGCGGTGTCTGTAGTGTATGCAGTATCTTCAATGTTTGAATTGTCTGCAGTGACTTCATTGGGGGATACACGGCCTCCCGCTACGAAGAAAAAGTAGCAGTTTTTTATTATTTATAGCATCTTTAGAGAAACAATCATTTTTCCCAATGAGCCTCTAGTTTGCTGCATGTAGGAGTACATAGGGACAGAGTCTTTAATCTTGTTTACCTTTTCAATCTTCGTCTTCAGCGATGCGTAAAATGCTCCATCAACGCATGCCCGTACTGATAATTGACGGTTCTCTACCTCCTTGCACGAGCGCCAGCCAGAGATTTATTTCTGATGTCAACCACTACACATAAATGCCTTTCTATTCACAGTCGTTCTGGTGAGTGATTTGTAGTGTCCACAATGTGCAACACAATTAAATAACGAAGCCAATTAATAACTGAATGAATTATTGCTCCCAAACATCCCACCGCGTCTGTGACGAACAAACTGAGTGATACCTTATCTGTTTGTATGAGTGTCCTTGAGCTAACAAGGCTATTCATTCCCCCAACGAGTGTCACAGTTGTTTTATGACTATATGGTTTTCTTTATGAGGAATTTTATACACTAACAGGAGGAGGCCAATAAACACAGTGATAATATACAAGCTTTATATTTATGTTCACGATATATTTTTGGCTCTATTATTTTCGCCACTCTCGGTTAAGTCTCAAGCTAGATTGCTTGACCGTAGAGAACTGACATGCAGAGAGCTGTATCCTAGAGAGCTTAAGCGTATAGAAATTGAAATGATAGAATTTGAGAGTAGAGAACTTGGGAGCTGGAGGGGTTTGATCAGAGCGTCCACATGCCTGTGGAGACGTGCGTAAATGATCTTGTGAATGAGAAGCCATGTATGTATGTATTTATGTATGCATGAATGTATGCATGTAAGTAATCATGTGCGTATGCATGTTTGTATTCGTATTTATATGTATGTGAACGTCTTTTGAAGGTGCTTGCTTGCGTATGACTAACAAGTTACGTAACTCAAAATGCTTTACAACAAAGTTGCAAAACAGGTGTACCCTCATGCACTGTATCCAATTCTTCATTTCTTGCAGAATGTCTACAATAACCACAGCTACTGGAGCTACAGTTAACCTACTCAGTCCATCAGTTTCAATAAGTGGACGTCTGCCCATCCATCGCTCTTGGTATTGCGAACTCATCCAAATTCCCCTTAGAATCTGCGCAATTCAATGACCAGCAGAAGAAGAGCCCTGAGACAATGACTTGTCAAGCTGACAAATGAGAGATATGCAGGCAATTATTTTCTTTTGTGGGCCCGTCGCTTGTGTGCAGAGGAGCTTTTATGAGCTTGTCAGTGTTTAGTCTTAACAGAGCTACGTGCCACGTCAAAACAGTGAAGAGGGATAAACGTACCGAAACGTAACGGAGATTCCATTTCTTTCAACATAGCAGCTGGAAAAGAAAAAATGAAAGATCAACTACTAATACAAGCTGTTGAAAGCCGCCGATTCAAAATGAAATTATAATGATTTCATATTTTCAGAGCTGATGCATTTGACTTGAGAAAGACATAGCAGGTATACTTTATGGATTTGTTAAGGAAAATGATAAATTCAAAACGCACTGAAACATCACTTCGTGTTGGTGATCTGTGCCAATCAAGTTAATTCGAAACCCCCAAAAATTATTTTCAATACTGTGCATATAGTGGCATGAATAATTTCAAATCACTAACTCATTCATATTGAGTATAACGTGCAAAAACACAATTAATTGGATCAATGATGCTCTCTGCACTACATTTCTTCGATTAGATATTTCTGAAACGCGATAAAGTAAATAATGACATGTACTCCTTTAGCCTCTCACCAGTCTTTTTCCTTTCAATTGTAACACTGAATATTTTGAAATTTTACGTCGTAAATACTTGAATTAATTAAAAAAATATGTTTGATAGTAATAAAGTCCATTGAAATTATCGACGAAATTGTTACTGCATGAAGTACTTTTATTTACAGGGTCGGTACATATACTTTCCGTTTTTAAGAAATTATAGCATAATAATTTAACTTGAATTGACTTTTCGGAAGAAATCGCCCCGTTTCTATTATTGTGTAAAAATTAACAACTGCTTTTAGCACTTAAAGCGATCGAGTTTTAAAAACTCCACCCTCAAAGTACTCTCATACATTCCAAAACGCTCATTTATGAAGAACAGATTGAAAAGAATGTTGTAGTCATGAGAAGAAAAGCCTACGAGGGATAAAGAAAGTGCGGCATTTGCTGTTCAGAAGAAGTTCAAATGGCCAAACCAGTTCCAGAGACAGGCTCTGTCAGATGACGTGCGATAATGGCACTGGAAGAGCTCATGTGAGGTCACAACCGTACCGTGGTTGCTCTACTGGAAGATGAAGAGATCATTGCACGCTGAATGGAATTATGTGTGGGGCTCCAATGATTCGTATGAGAAAAGTACTCGTTGTTGGAAATATAATATGTTGTGTGTATGAGTAAAACGTCATGGTATGTTGCATAGACGTGACGTTTATGAGGCGGAAAATCGTTGAATTTGTAAGACGGGAAATGGGTGAAGCACATTATGCATTAAAACGATAAAATTTCCAAGTACGATGCATAGAAAAATGCGTAATCCTTGACAGTTATGGAAGATTGGAATACGGGAAAGGTACGGCGTCCTGGAATCTATATTTTCCTTCCATAGTATAATATCTGAAAAAAATTCGCTTGTCCATTTATGGAATGTATTTTGCCCAACACACGAAGGAGAAAAACGGAATTGATGCCAACTGTGTACTCCAAGGACGTACTCGTACATTACAAATCATAATAGACTCATATGATAGACCAAAGTATGAGGACGTACATAAGTGATGGAAATAATGATGACACTCCACATTTTTGCTTATATCTTTATAAATATTGATTGAAATACAATAAATTTTGACCATAGGTAAAGAATAAAACAAGAAGTAGGTGTACATTCAAATCTTATATTAGGGCATAGTTTTGTACAGTTATTACAAAAATACTCTTCAGAGGATCAAAATTTGATAGAAATAAAGATAAGACCCCATGTAAAAAATTACGTCTATCCGAAATAATTCCCTTTTGACAGCTAAGAATAGAATCAAAACAACACACAGGTGTTCCCCTAGACTGCAAGTAGACATTGTGGTATCTTGTAATCAGGTTTAAATTGTGAAAAATCTGTATTTTGCAGCATGGGCAGTGAAAGTTCTCTCTCGGAATTTTAAAAAGGTTATATAATAGCTCTAAATAGTCAATAATGTTACTATAATTCAATTTTGAAGCAAATTAGGAGGTCAAGAACGGTTAATCGATTTTTTTTGCAAAATCCTGGAGCGCACGGATCAAATAAATTCCTTGGACGTCCACCCAAGCTTACTACAGTCCGTTGGCTCCGTATGCTACGCGAGGCTTCATCTGCAAGAAAAAGTTCCACAAATCTTCAAATGTGTCTAAAGTTGAATGTAACTCCTAGAAGAGTTACGCAAATTCTCAATGCTTCAGAAATTTTTTTATTTAGGAAGAAGAAAGCAAAACCAGAGCTGAAGAAGATACACAAGAAACGACGAGAGGAGTGGGTGAGTGAAAAAGTACAATGGAATGCTGACAATTGGGAAAAATTGTCTTCTCAGACAAAAAGAAGTTCAATTTAGACGGGCTTGAAGGTTTTCAATACTATTGGCATGATTTGAGGAAGGATGAGCAGATCTTCAGCAGAAAGCCATTCGGAGGAGGATCACTGATAATTTGGGGAGTTTTTTCAGCAGAAGGTTAGGCGAGTCTGGTACAGATGGAGCGAAAACAAAATTTAGTGAAGTACACTGAAGTATAGCAAAAAAGTCTTATACCATTTTTAGATAATTTTCACCAGAATACTGCCATGTTTCAGCAAGACAATGCGGCCATCCACATTTCAAAACACACAAGAGAGTGGCTTAATGGTCACAATATCAGCACTTTGAGTTGCCGGCTAAGTCGCCAGATCTAAATCCTATAAAAAACATATGGGGTATACTGGCTGGACAAGTTTACGCCGACGGCAGACGATTTGAAAACAAGCAGAAGATCTGGCGTGTTGTCCAGGTGTGCTGGTAGACTTTTTTCAAAAAATTCTTAGGAATTTAGTGAAATCAATGAATGATCGTTGTCTAGATGTCTTGCAAGGGAAAGGAAATACTTGTAAATACTAGACATTTTGATTTTTTGTCTGCAACATTCATAGTTTTTTATGGAAATATTATTGAAGCCAGGGTGTCTTATCTTTATTTCCATCAAATTTTGTTCCTCTGTAGAGTATTTTTGTAATAACTGTAAAAAAACTCTACTGTAATGTAAAATTTGAACGTACACTCGTCAACAATTTAATGTATTTCAATCAGTATTTGTGAAGTTATAAGCAAAAACGTACAGCATTTTATCATTATTTCCACCGCTTTATATGCCATACCATAACCGAGTAAAAAAGTGATCCTCATTCCACAACTGGAATAGTGACTTATTGTGAGGCAAGAAAGTTTCAAGGATTAAAAAGTAGCGGTTCTGAAAACTTGAATTCATGCTTTGTCATGCTTGCTTGTTTTTATTCCATGAACGTAGTCAAGAACCAGTCTAATTGTCGGCTTACAGACCGTTGTTTTCAATGAGAAACACTTTGACATTGGAAGATGGCAGACCAAGATTGATCATTTTCGAAATACGACATAGTAAGACTATCCATGATTACTACACAAACGAAAGCAATGTATTCTAAGCACAAAACAGTTTTCAATATTGTTCATTGCTCAAGATCTCCCTGTTCAAGGAAGTGAGGGAGAACTTAACGGAAGTTAAGGTAATTTTACACGTTCCAACGCAGCACAACATGTCGGTTTTCTCCTTCATGTTAATTATGCCTGAGCTCCATCAACTGGTATCAGGTTTTACGAATTCAAAATTTAGACCTAGGAACACATTGCCCTTGGAATGTAGTCGTGATTTCTCGAAAATTTACTCTCACTTAGAAATGTGTGATAAAAGTTTATAGAACTCTCAACTTGCATTGAGCATGGATGTAACAAGAAGAACGTGTTTCTAAATTGTCATTATCATTATTTTCTATCATCGAGAAGCAATAAAGAAATCTGTTCAGCTGACGAAGTAACTTTTCCTGTCTCTTTCTTGCGTAGTTGCTTTTATCTTAAGAATATATTTACCTCACCATTTTCCAGCGGCCATTTTTTTACGACTTGATTTTTCAGAGTTTGACAGAAGTGAGGGTCGTACATTGTTAAATTACATGCTCATACTACCAGGAGAATAACCTTCTACCACAGCGTTAGAAATAACATTAAACATAGTAATCATTAACTCAAGCCTAACGGACGTAGAATAATTATGGCATTGCATATCACGGTCATAACCAGAACATTTGCTCTCACATAGCTCCATAATGAAGAAGAAACTCTTCTTTTACTGGCACTAACTGTAAAATACTGCAGATCACTTTGCTGTGACACAGCGAACCTTTGTGACTAAAAGTATACGACGGCTGCTGTGTAATGAGTATTATCAGTTCTACTTATTTCTCACATTTGCAGAAAACTATGATTAAGAAACATATCAGCTACAGTGGGTCAAACAGGCATTAAAACGCTCAGGAAAAAATCTATTTCAAGAATTGTATTACCTATAAGAATATCAGAATGCAACAAAACTTTGAACAATTGAAATTTCCAACTAAAAATACTGTAACAAAACCTCAAAGAACTTAGTGTAAACTTTCATACAAAAACTTTATTTTCACGTAATTTCTTTTATATGAGCCATTGAGTAATTTTTTAGATCAAAAAATGTGCTGCAACCGTCGAACATATCTGTTCATGAATCTCCCCTGGTATATAACATCCGATAACAATGCAACAATAGGTCATTCCTATGAACTGAGAGCGGCTAACTAAACATTTTTGACTCAAGTTCGCTTCATTTCAGCCTTCGCATTCTAGAGTTTTTTTGTGCATTTAGCATTACAATCAAACTCATTTCTTATAGGAATGAGAAGCGCATACATTTCCAAAATAGTTTAGCATAAACTTAATAAATTGATTGCTAGTCTTCTTGTTTTGGTTGCCTGTCATACTAGTTTAATCTAATCAGTTAGTTTTTATTTCTAATTTCTGTAAGTTTGCAGAAATGGGCAAAATATTGAAGGTTCTAATTAAATAGTGATCATGTAAAGGTTAATCACCGCACACCTCATTTCTATACTTTCTTGAACTGATTTTTTAATGATTTTATTCCATACGAAGCAAGGCTGACGTACACATGTCCGTACATCATTGAAGTAGATATCAATGAACGTGTGCATTTTAACAGAATTCACTGACATGCGCTGAATGTAAGCATATGAGAGTTTGGAAAATTCTTCATCTCAACCTTGAATCTTAATTTCTCTTTACTAATGCATTTGTTAGCATCAGATATTGAAGAAAAATCACTCTAATTACTCCTTTTTAATATCGAAATTTTCGCTTTCGATAGGATTAATGTAGTTTCCGAACTACTGTACTCATACAGAGAACTAGGAATAGGTAGCAAAAGTACCTATATAGTGAGAGGCGAATGGATAGTCGTGGCATTATTATTTTTGAAGAGTTTCAGCGCCGTCGCGTTCAGAGGTTCCATCCGGTCCCAAACCGCCCAAATTGTCAGTATTGCATCTGTCTAGTCTGTACAGACTTCAAGGATTCGATGCAAGTGTGGAGCGGGTTCGTCGGGCTCCGAGCTGATGGTGGAAACTGATCCTGCTCCATCGTCGGCAGACGTGACGTACTACTTCTTCCTTGCTTTCCCCTGCCTATATTTTGTGTTTTTTGCATAGAATTTCTTTCATTTTGTTTTGTTGTGCAACCTAGCACCAATTGTCTGACTCGTACTTCATATTTTAACTGGTTTATCCAGAACTTTAAATAAATAACTTAAAAATAGATTATTGTTTAACTCTAATTAAAATTACTTAAATACGAGTGAATTCATCTAATAATGAGTGTCTGAGAAGACTCAATTCAGAATTCTGCTCTTTAAATTAAAATTTCCTCTTCCTTTCAAAACGAAAAACCTATTCTTTACTATCCATGTGGAGCACGCTTCTTCAACTATTTTCAGTCTATCTTTAAAATTCCAACACGCCTAGCAGTTTCCGATGGAAACACTGAAAGAGCACGTATCTTCTAGTTTTGTATCAAGCATTCGAAAGTTATCTGAAATATCACCATACTGAAATTCTTCTTGCTAAGTCCATTATTACAGAGTAATTAATTCATCAATTTCCAACAGTACAAATAAATTGGGTGGTTGCTACCAACTTTGGGACAGCGACGGGCGAACTCTTTCCAGTGAGCAAGTCCTCGCTGTCAATGGTAGGTTACTGGCCTACAGTCAGGTCCTTGAATTATATTTGGCATTAATAGCATCATTTACCCGGTATTCCGTTGAGCTTCATTAGAATCTTTTATTTAGCAGCGGGCAGAAGTGGGAGGCCAAAGTCGTGCGTCGGCAATCGTGGAGCACTGATCATCGGTGCCCTTTGCCACTGGAGCTCAGCGTACGCTACCTAAGATTCAGATAGAGCGCGGTTCGGATGGTGAGAGCTGACATTCCGGCTCTAGACCCCAGGGACCGACGGACTCGAGCGTGGGGGTGCTGAGACAAGCCGTTCTCTCCAGTTGTCTATTCATGATCTGGCTCTCGCAGACCTCAGTTTTAAACGTCACCTTAATTGCTTGAAGAGACGCCAGTTTTATTGGAGGGACGGCTTAAAACCCTTAACCATGGTTTTGATGACGGTCAAGTCGTTAAAATTAGATAATAAAATCACTTAAATATAAAAATATTTAATTGCTATTTAATTTGAAGTAAATAAATTAGATTATATAACCTTGACTTTTATTCATGAAGTGTCGTGAATCTTTGTGACGTGCAAATTTGCGACATTAAAATTATTGTACGGAAACCTCGAAAAAGTTAAAAATTTTACTTATTTGACATGCCTTCAATTTCCTTTAATCTCAAAAACCAAACAAGTCCATCCCTGCACCTGTCGGCACAGCAGATGTCCCTGTAATTCACTTTTTATTCACTAGAATGTGTGCGCGTTTTCTTTGTTTTTCAGCCTTAATAGAATATCAGAACGCACAACACACTCATTACGATACATGCAACATGAGGCTTCGTACGTTCGATCATTTGTAACGTGCAAATGTAACACTTTCTAGGTCCCACTTTATGCTCAGAATGTACTGAAATTGAATACAATTAATTGAAATTCTGCTCTGATGATCCTAATTTGAGTTGTTCGTTCCTTGAAAGGAGTTGCACCACGGGGAACAAATTATAATGGTGTTTATCATCATATATCAAAGGGTAACTCCCGCAGTAAAATCTCATTCTGATGTTCGAGAATCGTGTTGAACTTGCATTCGTGTGTTATTCTGAACTGCACCATGTCTATTAAAGTTTATTCGACACTAAGAGTATCTTTTACAAGACTGTGTCAATTTTAGTATGTTTTTACTTCATGCCTAACTACTGTCATCAGAGTTTAATGACGTTCAGTACCTGTTGGCGCTGTGAAAATTTCTATAATTCTGATGTTTTGTTAGCCTGGCCTTGACGATTATGGAGTGATAGAGTTTTTGACTTGTATGCAATCTGAAGGTAAAATTCAGGCCAGATTGAGATGTGATTAAAGTGGGACTTGAGTAAGATCAGGATAAATTAAGATAAGAATACGATAGGACTAAGATAAGATCACGCTCAATTTGTTCACAGTACACCATGATAGCTATTTCTGTTAGCGAGATTTTTAATATAGTGATGCACAAATGGAACAAATAGCATAGATTAGAGACGTAGTAAAATGCAGCAAATGCTTTTAGAATCACAAGATAAGTTGAGCGAATTTTAGCCCAGGCAGCGAGAGCGTCATGATTGGTGACCTGATCAAACGGAGGCAGCGCAAGCCGCTTTTTGATGCTTTTATTGCTGAACGAAAGAAATAACCTTCATTCCATTTAGGTTTACAAGAAATATATGTACCATTTTTTCTTAAATTCTTAATATTAACATCTTAAGACTAGTGGTTACGCTTCCAGCGATAGTGTCCGTGCATCTTGTAACTTGAGGTAGAGGCTCGTAAAAATACTTTGTAATGATCTGTAAGTTCGAGGAAATATTCACTTTAAGTTAAATCAGTCTGTCAGCCTACCTAGTCTCTGTATTAAAAACAGAGAAAATCCAAAAGCCGTGGGGGAAAGCGAACCCTCGAAACCAAGGCCCTGGCAGCACCAGCACAGATCACTAACCACTCGGCATAGTGGAAGCATAGATAGCTATCTATGCTTCCACTATGCCGAGTTAGTTTAGGTAGGTCAATAAATTGAGGAGGCATTTGATAACAGTAAAAAGTGTCTGCACAAAGCCGATGCCACCTCTACCTTAATTCGTTCGTGATGCAACAGACGAGCGCTTGCACGTGCTAGCAGCACGTGGGAGCGGATGCACGTGTGCTACTCGCCTCCACGCGCTGGCAGGGGCATGTGTACTACCAGCCTCCACGTGCTGGCAGAGGCACGTGTGCAGCCAGCTTCCACGTGCTAGTAGTCGATCGTTTGAAACACTAACTCATCTTTACAGGATCAGTAGCTCAACTTGGAATGAAAGCAACTACAGTTTTATTTCACTGTGTTCTTCATAAGTTATCCTGAATATCTTGGCGTAACATTGGCAAATCGTTTCTATACGAGGTTTTCTTAGAAATGAACAGTCAATATGGATGAAAGCTAATTTCAATTTTTTGTGTACGGTGAGCCTACGGGTAACTCCCTTCTGTAGGGTGTCTTTCTCTATGCATGAGTTACCACGCCCCTTTGTAAGGCCCTTATTCCTCTCCCCACGTAAGGGGGACCAAAGATCCCTCCCCAAAAATGGGGATATTACCCCCCTTGTCTTCTCTCCCCCCATGGCTCGACAAAGCAATCAGCTGAAGTCGCTTGTATAGCGATCAGGAAGCCCAAGCTTTGAATAATGCAAAAGGTACGCGCATTTTTATTGCGACCCAGGAAGCCCCTGATGGTTCCTCTGATAAAGTCTACGGAAATAATATCCAGCGTTCGAGGGCCTGGCGGTGTACGCCATCAGGCGTATAAGCGATACGTCTTTAGTTTTTGCCTTCTATCTCCCTCATGTTTTATGTGCCCAGTTTTTAGAAGAAGATGAGTTTCGGTACATAGTTTCAATGTGCCCATTATCCGGAACGAGTGATATGTATGCGTAGACTCGTAATGGTTTGGCCTGAGGAATGGTCCTACATGTCTGAATATTTTCTCAGAGATAAATGTGCATTTTGCACTAACATCTTTTGTGGGAGTCTGATAAATTGTCTTTGCCTGCAAAAACAACATCGAAATTTATAGCCATTCTCCTATACACGTATGGTGACGATTGTTTTTTCTTAGGTGGCAATAACTGTTTTGTCTGAAACACGATATTTAGGATTAATGTTGCATGTCCGATAAGAAGAATCTATTTTTTATGCAAATTACTATCGACTCACTACAAAATATCCATACTTTTAGTTCAATAACATGGTTATAGAGTAACAGTTTTTTCTCTACAGATAAAGAGCCTTGCATAATTTTCCCTTTCACTGGATATTGTAAACGTATAATATAATTCGCATTCTTTGTTCCAATAACGTGCAGATAGAAAGAGCTTCTGTTTCATGAAATACAATGCACAATACCCGATTTTTTGACTGGTTGAATCAGAAAAATTTATAGCATGAGTCTGTGAAGAGAACCACTACACGTAGAACTAAAATATTTGAGAAAAAGAACAGCTTTTGCAAACGGTGCTGTCCAGCTGTTCATTGAGACAAGTTACTGGCTCGGGTAACCCTTTCATGGAACTTTATTACTGTGAACAGATTGTAACAAACATTGCTCAGCCTCAGCCGCTGCATGCAGGGGTTACAAAACCTCTTGTAAGACGAATATTTACACCTCAACGTAAAAAATAAAGATAAATAGAACTTAAATTTATGCCGCTGAAACAAATCTCACTGCACAACCCATTTGTTACATCAAAGTAACAAAGGTGGCTGGTTATTACAGCATAACACAAGAAAATACACGAAAATGTTATCTGAAATTTCGTTAATGTTGCTTTTTACTGGCGATTTTTTCATGGGCACAGAAGGGATCGACAAAAATAAAAATCTATGGCTAGATTAGAAGAGGCTTTCAGTGTGGGGAAGCATCAACATTCTCTCAGAGGTTGCATCCTAAAATGCACTTATCTTTGAGTGCATATCCTGGTGCACATCTTTAGTAAAAGAGGGAACCTGGAGCAGTTGACAGGAGTAATTAATTTTGTAAATCGTAAGGTAAGCGCATCATCTTTCTGGAGTGTAATTAATTTCTTACACTGGGGGAAATGAAAACAATTTTACTAACTTGTACAGTGATAAGTGTTGTTCTTCCAGAGACTAAGTAGATAAAGTTACTTTAATTATCAAGCTGACAGAGAGCGAGACTCGAGTGAGAGCAGGGTTCAATCTTTTATACCTGCTAAGCGATTTACATTGAGAAGCCAAGTACTAGCAACAAGTTCATTTCCTGCTCGTATGCAATGAAAAAGCACCGAAAGTGAAATAACTGAGAAGCCTCACTTTCTTTAGTATTGCTTTATATATTCGTCATGAAAAAGAATAAATTTTAACAGCAAAATATTTGTTTTTATTATTAATAATAATATTTATATAAAAAGATATATATGTATATTTATATTTTTTATTTTTATATTATATGTATATTTTTCTATTAAGAAATTTTCTTATTATTCAGCTTTTTGATTCCTTCCTTGTCGTCCACTTAGGATTTGTGAAAAATATGTTTTATTTCTATGAATTGAGTCATATTCCTATTTGATCTCGGTGTAGAAATAATTCATACATACGTACTTAATTCTAATCACGTAAAAAAATACATATTATCATATTGTTCATACTCGGCATCAAGCTCTGATAAAATGTATGTGTTTTTCATATGTTTACTCTCATTTTACTCAAATTAATTAATAACTTTGCCAACGCGTTGTTTAGAATTAGAGCAAAATCAAGCATCAAAAAAATACTATTCATCCAATTCAAGAAATCTCACATGATAAAAGTCGTATACAGAAGTGGAAAGAAAATGAGTAGAAAAAGTATGAACAAATAATTACCCGAGAAGAACACCTACATACAACCACTGTAATCGAAATTGAGATGAACAACGTGACTGCCTCTAAACTTGAACGAGCCCCAAACCATAAAGCATTTCCACAACCAGCTCCAACAACCAACTCCATTAAGAAAAAGAGAAAAAATAACATATAAAAAAATTGAATTTACGACGAATCACGACGCACTCCCACAACCTGATTTCAAAATCTACTCCGAAAACGTTCCCCAACAACAACCACCTCAAAAAAGATCAAAAGAAACATTTGTAAAACTTAAACTAGCTATGAACCACAGCGAACTGGCACAACCAAGATGTCCTCAGCTACAGGAATGCTCCAGGGGGCGCTTAATTGTTCCTCTGAACTTCAGGAACTATTGTGGACATTCGAAGAAAGATCTACGAAGAGTTTCCTTCACTGTTGATGGCAAGAAAGAGTAATAGGGCAGGTAAATAAGGCTATTAAGGGTTTTCATCAACTGAATTGGTCTTCATAAAGCATTTGGTGACACTCAGAGACATGATGCACTATAATAAAATACAGAGTGCAGCTTAAGTAATGTGTGTTTTAAATGGTCAATAATATGAAAACTGTAAGAAACGAAATGATTTTCAAAATAAAAGTTATAGATGATATTTCAAAGCTTAATTTAGATCTTAAGCACAGAATGTATTTAATACCGTTTGGTGACCTCCCAAAATGTTGAAAAAAGTTCGTGTTCTTTTAAAAGTGTTGTTCATTTCTTCGCTCAGCAAATCATGGGTTGTGTTGTACAGGCTCCTGCTCGTCACATGCATGATTAACACTTGAAGAATTCCAGCGACAGGTGAGATGAAAATTAAGTTTTATTCAAAATCAATCCGCTACTCTTGCATGAGCTTGGACAAAATATATTTAATATCTGTCCCGCAAAGATTTTAAGATTTAGATTTGGAATAACCACCAGAATAAAATATCAGTGAAGAAATTTAAATGAGGTTACAAAGAGAGAGTTGCTGAAATTTTTTTGCAAGAAACTATCCAGTAATGTTTTGAAAGGGCATTTTTAGAACAGCTTTTTGCGTTCATCCTCTCCAGATAATTATCATTCGCGCTGAAATAACTCAAAAAACAGTACATTCAGCTTCAGAACAGGTTGTTTCTGAAGGGGCTTCAATCATGCACCAAAAAAAAACTAAAAATCCAGACTTACAAACATTTTCTCACTCTGTCATTGTAGTTGGGAAAGACCTCAGTATGGAATGTAGAGTCACTCATCTCCAGTATCTTGTCGAGGCAAAACCAGCAAAATGATCTCCGCAAAGCTGGAATATCTTGTAAGAAAAACTGGTCTGGAGCCTACGGTTCTCTTCCGTTGTTCAGGTCTAAGCTAACACTTGTTCAGTCTTGTGTATTTTATTGGCCTTTATTGTATCGAAGATGACACTCCGTTAGGTAACTCACACCGTTACTTTTTCTCTGTGATTTGGAAGATCACCTTGAGATCGTGTCTGTCAGTGCCAGAGAAACCTTTAAGAAACTTTGACAGAATATAGTCATTTACTGTTTTTGAAATACAGACTTTGGAGGACGAAATTTACACGAGGACTGATCGAGACGATTACGTTACTTCCATGCTCCATTTTAGTTGCAAACTGAAGACGAATAAATTGAGATGTAGGTGCATAGCATGTACAATTTTAGAACCCTCGGACGCAACTCGAACCAAGTAATTTATTTGTTCTGTGGGAGTCGGAATAAACTTTTGAATATCTGGAAAAAGAGAAAAAATAATATTAAGAGCTTACTCCCTTCCATTGGTATTATTTGTGCACATGAAGGTAACCTATAAGCATCTAATGGTAATGAAGAAGTGAAGATGCTAGAAGAGGTAAAAAACGAGTTGATACAAAAATGCAATAACTGCAATCAGGTTTAAAGTGCTCTTGCGTGCTGAAAAACCGTCCATTGCTGCAGACCCGAACACCACACAAAAAAGCACTTCGAAATGAACTAAAAAAAGCAAGACTGCACACACTGTGATCTTGTACATACACATTTTTCAGTCACATCATAAAATGTAATGTTAATGAGCCTGTACTTTTAAACCAGGATGTGCGGCCAGGTTTTCATGTTCTGGTCCAAATAGCTCTTGATTCTTCCTCTTCAAATGGCTTTTGATTCAAGAAAATCACCGCAACCACATTCCTGCAAAGTTATTGCTGCATTAAGTTAAAAATTATTTCTAAAAAATGCCAGGAGTCATTTCAGCAAGACTCGACACTCTCCCATGGAGCTAAGAAAACACAAAAATGGTTGGTATTCAATGTTCCCCACTTCATTTTGAAGGAGGAACGTCCTCCTTTATTGCCAGACCTGAATCCTCTCAACTCATTTAGTCCATACTGTAGAGTAAAGTTTCAGTGATGTATCACCAAAACTTGGAGGCACTACAGTCAAAACTCAAGAAAAAATGGGCCAAAATCCTTCAAAAGTCATTCGTGACTCATGTTGATCAGTGTCTAAGCGTTTCAGCTTGTTATTGATGCAAACCTACGGTATATTCAATCAAACGTGCTAATTTGCAAATATTACATACGAAAACACTATTTTATCTGTTATTTATTTGTTCAATAAACATGGGCTCTAAATTTTGTAACTTTAATTATTGAACACCATGAATTTTCAGTGAGCTCTGGAGAATTGCTTTTATAATCGGGGTTCTCTCTCACATTCTTCTGAGTTTCTTTACGCCAATTTGATGGATGTGAAGTTGAAATTGTTTTTCCACAACATTTCATATGAAGTTACGGCATGATATAAATATACACAATAAAGATACACATTACTGCTACACATAGTTGCTCGAAATTACCCTCGCACAAATGGCGGAATGTTTTAAACACATCGCCGTGCCATACAAAGTTGTTAAGAAGCTTGTCTTAGTTTAATTTGAAATTATACCCACCAGTCAACAGATGCCCACCAGTCAACAGATGCCCACTAAGCTTCAGATGCCTACCAGTAACATCAGCATGCCTGATAATTCCACCGCCATTATAATAAAGAAAAGAGCTACAGTAATGTTGCCATCACTCTTCTATAAAATATACTCGACAGTTCCGTTATTATCTCGAAAGTTTTTTTGTCTTCAAACTCGAACCCTGGTTTAGGAATCTTTTGCTTCGCCTGCAGTGTACCTCAGGGATATTGAAAAATATGCATGTATGTTGTAAAAAGACAGAGAAATGTACATTGAAAACCATACGTGGAAAAAACACATTGAAAAGTATGCAATGAAAAATGCACATTAGAAAATATGCATTTAAAAGTATGTGTGGAAAAATATGCAGTAAGAAATTAACTTCGTAAAATGAGTATTAAAATTATACATCGAAAAAAATTCATCATAACAGTTAAGTTGAGGATGTACTGGTGACTGCAACACACACAGCGCAGTTAACTCGTCCGAGGAAATCAAGGAAGTAAACCTTCATTATGTGTTGTAAATAAAAGTATATGATGGTTATAATTATATGTAGTTAAAAAAGGTTTTTGCGGCGTCGTTAATGGGATCCAGCAGATGTCGTTAAAAATAGAGAGCACATGAGACGGTCGTTTAAGAAGCCTCAAATTGGCTGTTGTTAACATGACAGAACGTTGTGATGTCCATTTGAGAACACAGAATATTGCCCGTGGGACAAATTATTCAAGGTAGGGCGAACATTGGGGAGGAGGTAGAGGGGTTTCGGAGGGGGTGGAAGAAAAGAAAGACGGGGAGATTCTGCTTCATGTAAATAAGAACTTTGTGTTGAACTTGATTGGTTGTTTGTTGCGTGGCACATATATGTGTTGCGGAGCGAGTGTTGCGTGTTGCTCACATCTAAATGTGTTACATACATCTGAGTGTGTGTTGCATACATCTGAGTGTGTGTTGCATACATCTGAGTGTGTGTTGCATACATCTGAGTGTGTGTTCCATACATCTGAGTGCCTCTGTTAACAGAAACGTTAACGAAATGAGGACACTAATACGAATACTCGTATTAACAAATTGGCTTCATTAATAATGACAGCACTAATAAAATACACTCCTGATGAACCTGATATTGCTGATTATTTTGCACACAAATATTATCGCAGCTATGACGGCTCTAATGCGACCGTCATTAAGTTTTGATGATAATTGTAGTAATACCACTATTGTAACCATAATATAATGATTGGTACCATAATATGGTGATCTTCATCATTATATGACGATTAATACCATAATACAGTGATCATTACCCTAATATGATGATTGTTACCATAATATGACAAATATTGCCACAATACAGTGATTATTACCATAATGCAACAACTATTATCATAAGTACGATAATTGTTACTCCAATGCGGTGATTGTTACGTTAATACGAAGGTTTATATCATGATACCACTGTTGTTACCACAGCACGGCAATTGTTATTATAATAAGATTGTTACTATGATATTGTTATTGTTTCGATAATATATATAATCAGTGACTGTTACGATGATTCTAACCATAATACGATCATGGATACTGCATTCCATGATTGTTATTATTACACAACAATTACTATTATAACATAACGATTTTTACTTAATTTGGTAAAAAATCGTTGACAAATGAGGACTGATTTTTTAGGGTTTATATTGTGAATAGTTTTTTTCGAAATTTCGCCAAAATTATTCAAAACCTACGAGTTTCCTCATAATGTTTTTGAGTCTTGCTGAACCAATACGACAGCAAGATTTGCATTCAACAACAACGTAAATATCAAACTATGAGATGTTTCAACCAATTAACATTCTCTAGCATTCTAGTTGTTGCCTCATGGTAACTGACTCTGGCACGTTCAGTTCATTTCCAAAGAATATATATAATATTGTAAACAGAAATATTGACCAGCTCATGTCTCAGCTCACCAAAGAAACATGTACCATTATGAGCCTGATTTTCTTATGATACTGTACAAAAAAAACTCAACTCACCCCCCCCCCTC
>VCRD01003208.1:0-34109 GCA_006783055.1 Trinorchestia longiramus
GCGGAAAAATGTTGACCAGAAATTGGTGGCGGAAAAATGTTAACCAGAAATTGGTGGCGGAAAAATGTTGACCGGAAATTGGTGGCAAAAAAATGTTGACCGGAAATTGGTGGCGGAAAAATGTTGACCGGAAATTGGTGGCGAAAAAATGTTGAACGGAAATTAGTGGCGGAAAAATGTTGAACGGAAATTAGTGGCGGAAAAATGTTGGCCGGAAAAATGTTGACCGGAAATTGGCGCGGCAGTAAACAGACATGTTAGATCAGACCGCTTATGAACCCTGAAGTTAGACACGATACTCACCGGTAGACGTGGTACTCACTCGTAGACGGGGTACTCGCAGTTAGACATGGTACTCGCAATTAGACATGGTATTCGCAGTTAGACATGGTACTCACCGGTGGACGTGGTACTCACTCGTAGACGGGGTACTCACTCGTAGACGGGGTACTCGCAGTTAGACATGGTACTCGCAGTTAGACATGGTACTCGCAGTTAGACATGGTACTCGCAGTTAGACATGGTACTCGCAGTTAGACATGGTACTAGCAGTTAGACATGGTATTCGCAGTTAGACATGGTACTCGCAGTTAGACATGGTATTCGCAGTTAGACATGGTACTCACCGGTGGACGTGGTACTCACGATCAGACTATCACCAGGATGTGGAGTACGTAACTCACCTGCAGAAAGCACACATTAGGTGAGTACAAATCCTGATTCATTAGGACACATGCTCGGAAATAATTGTATCTCTCCACCCTGTATATCGTACACGACTATACGCCGCCCATCAGCTTGCTCAACATCAAATTTTAGGAGAGACTATAGGGGAGTGCAGCTGCACGGATATATTTAATCAATGATGGTCAACAAACATCATAACGGAATGAAAAATATTCACAGATCATACGTCAGAAATTTCCCATATGAGTCTCTATACACACATCATTCAGAAAAATGAACAAAGAGAAAGAAAGGAAATGTACCTCAAACTAACCTGAAGGGAAATGATGATCTTCGACACTAATGAGTACTCGTTAAAGACGACACAAAAACAAGCCTTTAGGGTGAATGGGAACGAGTTGAAAATAGACAGAAATATAATAGAATAAAATTAGGCAATAAAAAAGGAGCCACTTGGCCCATTCTTAGGTTGCTACTAAGTCCATGCTGTCTAAAGTAAAAACATCAATCACGCACGTACACCCCAATCACGTCAGCTAATTCAGTCACATACATGCACTTCAGTCACGCACAGGCATTTCAGTCACGCACAGGCACTTCAGTCACGCACAGGCACTTCAGTCACGCACAGGCACTTCAGTCACGCACAGGCACTTCAGTCACGCACAGGCACTTCAGTCACGCACAGGCATTTCAGTCACGCACAGGCATTTCAGTCACGCACAGGCATTTCAGTCACGCACAGGTATTTCAGTGGCACACAAAGTAGAAACTAAGATAACAACATGAGGGGTCACAGTAAACTGAGGGGATAATTATTACCTTGAAGATACGAGGAGAGGGTGGGGGTAGCCCTGGTGGGAAGGGGGGCTGGTAGGAGGTGTTGCGGTTCAGAGGAGGAGGATGGGGGGCTGCAACCCCCTCTTCTGAAGCCACACTTAGCCCTCCACTCATCAGCTGCCTGTACAAACACAAAATAAACATCAATCGCCTAATAAATGTTCAACAATGAACATTTCATTTAGCTCGAGTTTATTAAAACATGGTATGTGTGTACACACCCACTACACCAGTGAGTCCCAAACTGCAGGATATTTCCTCCTAGGGGAAAATTTGAAGCGACCAGAGGGGAAATAATTACACTGCCTACTAGCAATAAAAAAATCTCAGATGTATTTTCTCATGTTTGAGGCTATGCGGTTAGTTGTTACTAACTGCTCTCTATTCGCTATACTATGTAACTACATATATCTTGATAAGTATATTTGTAAATTTTAAAAATAAATTAGTAAATAGTCACCGTGTGTTTTAACTACTCGTTCCCACGTACACATTAAAGGGGGAAATCTAGATGGCTCAACTCGGTGCAAGGAGAAATGACTGAAAAAAATTGGGAACCACTGCACTCCACAAAGACGCATACTCTACACACCTTCTATACAAACAACCACGCATACTCTACACACCCACTACACAAAGATGCATACTCTACACACCTTCTATACAAACAACCACGCATACTCTACACACCCACTACACAAAGATGCATACTCTACACACCTTCTATACAACCACGCATGCTCTACACACCCATTACACAAAGATGCATACTCTACACACCTTCTATACAACCACGCATGCTCTACACACCCACTACACAAAGATGCATACTCTACACACTCACTACACAGAGATACATACTCTACACACCCACTACACAAAGATACATACTCTACACACCCACTACACAGAGATACATACTCTACACACCCACTACACAGAGATACATACTCTACACACCCACTACACAGAGATACATACTCTACACACCCACTACACAGAGATACATACTCTACACACCCACTACACAGAGATACATACTCTACACACCTACTACATAAAGATACAACTAAGACACACCTGTTAGCGTTGAGTGGACCGTTGTTAACGTTGCCATAGAGATCAGGTCTGTTCTGCTGCTGCCGGCGCTGGTAGATACTGAACAGCTCTGTCTTCTCCCGCGTCACATCGGCAGAGTTGATGTTGTTATTGGAGGTAGTGAATTGCGGGCTGTTGCGGTGGTACGGTGGCGGTACCATGCCAGGGTGTGGTTGCTGGGGGTGGTAGGGTTGCTGAGGTGAGTATGGTAGTGGAGACCTCGACGGAGTTCCCATGGGGAGAACCACGTTGTGCTTAGGATGCTGTTGTTGAAGTTGTGCTTGCTGATTTTGAAGTAGCGGTGGAGACTGACCTGGCTGACTAGCTGACACGTTGTGGTGGAGCTGGTGATGGGCGATAGCGTGGTGACCACCACCACCACCACCACCACTAACCCCGCCACCAACACCGCCACCGCCACCACCACCACTACCCCCACCTCCGCTGTTGTGGAATGAAGGAGAATGTGACCGCGGGGAGGTTCGATCTTCTTTGGCCTCGGTGAAATCGACGGAGCCTTTATCAGTGAGCGGCGGCTTGTTGAGAGAGTCAGTAGAAGGACGTTTAGTGGTGTCTTTGAGATTATTGAGGTCCTTGGAGAGGTTAAGAGAAGACGAGTCTTTCTCGAGGATGGTGGGCAGGTCGCCGTACGCGCTGCCAGTGAACACGTTGTCAGAATCGAAGAGTCTGTCCACTGAGGTGTTCATCGTCTTCTTGCCAGTCAGGTGGAAACTAGCGATGCTCTTCGACATGAGGCCCACATCTCCTGACGATGCAATCATCGAGGACTTGAATCCCGCAAGGCCCTCCATACCAGGGTTCAGAGACCTGAACGTATATTGAGGCCATTGCAAATCATCTTTTGCTATGCATTTTATTAAGAATTATCTCCATTTTATTCAAGATAACTACTCCGATTTCCATTTTATGAGACATGGTTACTCGATAGACTGTTGGAACGTTCATGCCCAAGTTCAGAGACCAAAGTAAAAAGCAACTCTACCATGTGCGAACGATCTTCTATTCTGAATCTTAAAATAAATGATCAAGACTTTGATTTGAATGCCATGAGACACGGTAACTCAAGATTTCTGGAACCTTTATAGCTGGGTTCAGTTAACCCATTAGCACCCATCATACTTTACATATATAGTAGGTGAAGTCCATTGGAAATCATTCACTTTAGCCCTATATTCCAATTGTTTCGTTCTAAAATTCGGCGAAATTCCATAAAAATCCGTGCAGATATAAGGGGAATTTACGCAACGTTTCGTTCGCTGAAGAAATAAATTGATCGTTAAAGGTTTAACTCGTGTTCCACATGGACAATAAAGCGCTGACATATCCTCACCTGGACATGATGTCGGCGGCCTTAGGACGTGTGTAGGGCATGGCGGAGTGAGGGAACACCCTGGGCTTGATGGGTGTCACAAGGAGCTGCTCCGTCCAACTGGCCTCCAGACTTGGCTTGTCCAGACGCTCCACGTCCACGTTTAGAGTTCGCTGCTCGAAGGGACACGCGAAGGTGTCTGGAGGGATGGAGTGCAGCCACGACAGCAGACTCAGGTCCGAGTCGCTGAAGGTGGTGGGGGCGAGCAAAGGGGGGAACTGGAGGCTGGGGGACGACACAGGGGACGAAGCTCCCGTTGCTTGACCCTGGTTGGGAATTAAAGGCAACCCACTAGGGCTGGATATCTGGACAGTGACCCTGTGAATGCAACCCACTAGGGCTGGATGCCTGGACAGTGACCCTGTGAATGCAACCCACTAGGGCTGGATATCTAGACAGTGACCGTTAAGATGTTAAGATAGAGAAGTCTTCAGCATATATAGCAGAAGCCCGGTAGCGAAATACACAGCTACAACACAACATACAGCTACAGCACAACACACAGCTACAGCACAACACACAGCTACAGCACAACACACAGCTACAGCACAACACACAGCTACAGCACAACACACAGCTACAGCACAACACACAGCTACAGCACAACACACAGCTACAGCACAACACACAGCTACAGCAGGAAATTTCCTCTTGACAACCACATTCTTTATTAGCTTTCAAAGAAACTGTGCGAAGTAGACAAATTGAAAAATCCAAATTAAAACAACGTAAACATGGTAAATTAAAATTACTTGTACACTCTCCCTGTAGTAGTTGTAGTAGTACAGTATATCGTGCCGAAGTTCATCTATTACGCCATCACAAGAATAATGTAATATCACTTTTATCATCATTATAAGACCTCGTTTATAAACAACAGTCACAAACGGAAATGAACTCAACGACAAGCAGCGATCTCAACAACATTAAAAGATATTCCCAGCTAATTTTGAGCTTCTCACCATTTAGGAAAGAGTACGTAACACAGAGCACTCAATCCATCACTCTCACAATAGATATCCAAATGTCACGTCACGTTCACAAGTGGAAGGCAGCTAAGCCGTAGTCTCTCTGCCCAGCCTCATGCAGACCAACACAAACGAAAAATAACCATGAGAGAACACCGAAAAATAACCTGCATTTCGTTCATTTGCTCTTATGACGAAGTCGGTTTTTTCGTGGTATTCAAAATACAAGGAGGTATCCAGAATACAAGTTACATGAGCATTGAAATTACTGAACTTAGTTGCGGACAAAACAAACGCAGTACTTGACGCAGTTACCAGGCAATACTCGATGCAGTTACCTGGCAATACTCGACGCAGTTACCTGGCAATACTCGACGCAGTTACCTGGCAATACTCGACGCAGTTACCTGGCAATACTCGACGCAACTCTCGTAAAGGAGGCCTTTGATCATGAGCTGCACAAGCCGGTCGTTTTTGGCGGTGGTCTTGGTCTTTGTGCTGTCCCCTGAGTTAGAGCCCGGCGTGCTGGCTGAGTCTCCACTGCACAGGTACTTCTCTACCAGAGGGAACACCTGCACACAACCACTCGTCTCAAGCCACACATCCTTTCCCTGGTTACTGGATTAGTTATTCTAGTGGTGACTTGACTAGTCCTTTCACTGGTTACTGGACTAGTTATTCTAGTGGTGACTTGACTAGTCCTTTCACTGGTTACTGGACTAGTTATTCTAGTGGTGACTTGACTAGTCCTTTCACTGGTTACTGGACTAGTTATTCTAGTGGTGACTTGACTAGTCCTTTCCCTGGTTACTGGACTAGTTATTCTAGTGGTGACTTGACTAGTTCTTTCCCTGGTTACTGGACTAGTTATTCTAGTGGTGACTTGACTAGCCCTCTAATTAGTTACTTTACTAGTCCTTTCCCTCGTTACTGAACTAGTTATTCCAGTGGTTACTTTACTAGTTCCCTTAGTGGTTACTTTCCTAGTTCTCTTAGTGGTTACTTTACTAGTTCTCTTAGTGGTTACTTTACTAGTTCTATTAGTGGTTACTTTACTAGTTCCCTTAGTGTTTACTTTCCTAGTTCTCTTAGTGGTTACTTTCTTAGTTCTCTTAGTGGTTACTTTACTAGTTCTCTTAGTGGTTACTTTACTAGTTCTCTTAGTGGTTACTTTACTAGTTCTATTAGTGGTTACTCTACTAGTCCGAAAATGAGAGCTCTATCAAACAAGACAGATGATGAGTACCAAGTAACACTAATCAAATAGGTAACAAAACTGGGAACAAAGTCCACTGATAAGATCAACGACACTAAACTATAGATTTCTACTCATTTGAGACTTCTGCCAGTCATACAGCATGGCGATTGCGTGAGTGCTTGTGTTATAGACTGGTTAACCCTCGTACAGAGTGCACCAGCTTGATGAGTGAGCTGGCTGCCATGCATAGCTTGCAGAGAAATGCATTGAAAATTTTGAATTATTCACAATGAAAAAAGTTCCCATAACATGGTTGAAGAAATTGATTGCTGAGAGGAAGGGTTCCAGTCCAGTATAAATTAGGTACACAGGTAAATCAATTCCCACTACAGCTCTGGATGGCTTAGCCAATTGCATCCAGCACTCAACCACGTCTTTAATAAGGTTCCAGGTCTAGCTACAAAAGCCTAATCAGAAACTCGGTTGAAATTCTATTACCGGTACAGTCCTAGAAGTAGTCATCATTTAGTTATAGCACTTGATCTTATCACTAATTGTACGTCTAACCATAGAAACCTCACTCTACCCAGTTCCAGTTCTAGCATCCTACAGCTACATGCAGCACCATTATCTGGTTCCAGCACCCCATCCTACCCTTAACAAGTTTCCAAACCACAACTCAGCTACCCAATTCCAGTTCTACCTCCACTGAAGCTGCATACAGCGCAGTCACCTGGTTCCAGCACTCGACTCTTGCACTGGAAGGGTTCCAGTCTTTGAAGAGCTTGTGCTGGTGCAGCTGAGGTGTAGTAAGCAGCAGACACAGCTGGGAGTGCGCCTCCTTGCTGGGAGCATACACAGCCACCTCCTCCAGCACCTGGCATGAGCGACAAGCGCTAGTTAGTTACAAACCCAAAAATTTTGTTACATAAAGTGCAGTTTAGACATAAAATCAGTTTGGTAACAAATTCCCTAATTTAGTGACAAAACCCACAGTTTAGACATAAACCCAGTTTAGACATAAACCTACAGTTTAGACATAAATCAAAATTTAGTCACAAACCCATTACTTTGTCCATGGTCACCAACATTAAGATCAACACACACAGACAAACACATGCGCAAGCACAAAAATAGACCAACATCTAACACAGTCCTGCATTCTTCCTATCAACATTGTAATAAAACAAATTGGTTTGAAAAATAACAGTATCAATTATAGTGCAAAGACACTGTAGTAAGTGCTAGTTGATGATCTAAAGTAAGGAAAAACTTTTTACAAATGAATTTTTAAATACAGTAGACAATCCTCCAAATTTGGATTGAAATTTACAAAACTTGTATCATAGTCCTACTCTGGAAACCCTCTCCTGAAAATCCAACCCTGGAATTTAAACCCTAGAATTTCAATCCTTGAATTTCCCCCCTGGAATTTCCACCCTGGAATTTCAACCCTAGAATTTCAACCCTAGAATTTCAACCCTAGAATTTCAACCCTAGAATTTCAATCCTTGAATTTCAACCCAAAAAATTCAACACTGGAATTTCAACATTGGAATTCAATGCTAAAAATCAAATCCTGGAACCACTGTCCTGGACACCTCGCCCCAAATGACATCTTGCATGCACCATCACCTTGACAAATGCACCATCACCTTGACAAGTTCAGCGACGGCAGCTTCATTGTTAGCCGAGTCTGGAGCCTCGGTTTTGATGCAGAGCAGCTCAAAATATTTGTACTTCAAGATTAGGAAATGAAACTTTTTATTGTTGAATGACTCCATGGCCTGCAATTAAGAAGATTCATTAGAAAACATTTGAGGTTATTGTAGATACATCTACAATTGAACTGAAATTGAGCCATTTTTAATGAAATGAAACATCATATAATAATCTACTAATAGACCACCACAAAAACATGAAAATGTGAAAAAATATTTTTTATAGTGTACATATGAATATTTCTCTTGTACCTGAAAAATATAAGAATTTTTTATAGTCACCACCAGAAGACAGCTTTTCAAGAATTACAACAAACAGTCTTCACAGCTACTTACAGAAGTGGAGAACTTTTAAAATGTCTTTATTTGCCTTATGTTCGGCCCATAATTATAACAATCAAGTACTACACTCATAAACATTATTAAGTACTATAATGGCACTGCACAGACACTATCAAGATTCAATTCAAAGCTTACATTACATTTGTGTCTAGAGGCAAAATATGAGTGAGCTGTAGAAATTAGTATTGCTCTAGCATTCAAAGTATCTCAAACTAAAATACCATTAACAATACTGTATTACAGCTAAATAAACAAGTTTTTCTCAACCAGTTTTACATACACATCACAAGAAAATTAAAACACTTTTTTATTATCTATCAACCTTCTTTGAATAACCTATACTCTTTACATGAAGACTTCATTGATCCTATGCTAGAAAAAATTCTTATTTTGATAACAGGAAGTGACCTGCACTCATAGATGCTTGCAATGAGTTGCTGGGAAAAGGTATGAGATCCTCAATATTTAAAAAAACTAATCAAGTATTACAAATAGCAGTAGTAGTATCAGTGGCAATATAAGTATGCTAGTGCTCAAGTGACTCAGACTGTATAGAGAAGATCTCATCATTCAAATATCAGTCCATTTGTTGTATCATCACAAGAATAATGTCATACACATTTCTTCTATTATTACCATAATAATTATTACTATTATTATTATTACAACCATCTTAGTTTAATCACAACGGCTATAAATAGGAGCACACTCTAACATTATTTTCACCATTATTTGCATCATTCACAACTTGTAGTGCTTTTTAAAGTATTTCTATATTATATTCAGTACTGCCTCATTATTTTTGCAACCTTCACAGACATTTTCTTGCATATATAAACTCTTCAAATATAAAATTATGACTTTAATTACAATAAATAATTAAGTTTGACTGTAGTCTCAATCATCATTTATTCCTGCTCTACATTGGTTGGCATATTAGTGCCATTCATTAACCAGTGTATGTGTATATTCATTAACATATCATTTAATTACATATACTGTATGGGTCAGCATTTGATTATCATTTAATCAATTCCTTGCTTTGCATTGGCTAATGCACTACTCAATAATCTACATATGTTCACATAATCTAGCACAGTATTGTTATTCCTTAACATGATTTTACAAGCATATAAACCAGTTTGTGTTTATTTAGGCTAGTAATAGCCCTGCAGATTAATATGCTCTATTAAAAATGTTATTCTTTACTTGCATACTCTGCACAGGCATGCACAATCCCTCCCTGGTTACCTGCAGAGGTTGAACAAACTCAAGAGCATCATCCCACTGGCCATCCAGGATGAGCTGCCGCAAGAAGAGAGCATCGTCCGAGTAGTTGCCATTGATGACTCCACTCTCCCGCTCAAGGCTGAGCTGTGTGATGTGCAGTGCCCTGTTCTGTAGGAACTCTAAAGAGAGCCTGATCACATCTTCCTCACGCAGGGTAAGGTGAGCACTTGGCATTGTGGTCTCCACAAAACTCTTATGGTCTCGTGAGAATCACCTGCTAATGAACCCCATTTTCACACTTTGTCTGAGTTATTTACTTGACAGGAGATGGCATTCAATACCAACAGTTGCCCTAAAAAAAATTATTTACTAGAGTTTATTGAACAATTTACATGGATCTAAAAATACCATTGATTTTACATGCATCAATAATTTTCAATACCAATGGAGAATGTAAAATAATATTGAAGGATACCATGAACACATTTGTATATATAAAAATAATGCTATAAAAAATGTAAACTGAAAGTATGATAAATTTCAGATAGAATTTTATGTTGCTTATGCATGAATTTTCAAAGCAATTACTTGTATAAATGTTTTAAACCAAAAAAAAAAATAATCAAAAGAGAAATACAATAATCATTTTATTAGGGAGTAAATAAAATATTTGAAGCCTGCATAACAAAGTCTCTCTAACTTATTTCATGAGCACAAATGGCAAAAATTATCTTGTACATAGTAGTTACAATGAATATTTTAAATTGCTACTCATACTGTGGCAATTTTAGCTCACCAAATTCTAACGCTAAATTTACATTTGCTACTTTTTTACATTCTGAGAAGATAAACTTATTTACAGATTTATTACATGCTGCTTCGGTTTGTGAAGTGAGGCAACATAAATATCATGTTGTAACAGATTATAGTTACTCCAAGGTTTTCAAACTAAAGAAGTTATACAATGTACCTACAATAATAACGTAAGCAGGAAGTTAAGGCTTCCTGAAAAATAACGAATAAAAAACTCCGCTTCTGTGGGATATAACGTATAACTTATAACTCAAGAATTTTCACGATATTCTTGTGTTTGATAGCGTCTAATTTGTCTTAAAAATGTGAAATAGGAATCTTATAGACGAAAAATAAAATTGAATCTAAATCCGTTGCCTTAGAGTAAGTAACTACTTCAAAGTCCTATACGTAGGCCAATGAAGATAGAAACATCATAGTTAAAAATGTTAACTATAAAAACACTCTTACAGAATTCACTTAATTATCGTATCTTGTACGAGTCAAAAACTCAAAAAACTATCCATTTTTTGAGTTGAGCATTCCTTGATCACACCCTGTCAAAGTTATTTCTGGTTGCGGACTGTAATATTTTGTCCGATTGTGCTTGAGGCAGCTTGACGTCATAAACGTCTTGGTACCTGAGCTATCTTGTGGGCTTGATGAATAAGTAATAAGTAATAATTAATAAATTTCCTAGTGCATGCATGGAATATGAGCCGCTGACTTTACACAGTCAGTCACCTGGACTAGATTGTGACTACCTGCCAAGCGTGAGCGTATGTTTGTGACGAGCTGGATCTAACAGTGATGCTCTCACTTCGCCGATTTTTTAGCATGACATAAACAAAACAATCTTTATTTCCAATCAAGTACACAGTACATAGACATTTAGTACATTGGTTTTTAAATTCTTAAGGTTAACATTCTTAGAGTAAGGATGATGGTGAGCTCCATGCGACGATCCTGGGATGTGTGCGATGATCCATGGGCGAGGTCTTAATTGCTGAGGTCTTACCGATAAGTGCGAGCTCACGGCGTGAAACGAGAAATAGCTCGTATTCATTGCCGGGTTTCGAACCCGCACGCAGTCTTTCTGCACAAGCAGAGACCCGATACAGAACACGGGTCGCAGACCACTCGACTACGGTGGCCAAAAACCAAATCAAAAAATCGAAAACGTATACATCCAATAATGTTGGTACATAAGAAATGCAACAGCATTGGTTTTTAAAGATGACTTATCATAAAATTCTAAAGTGATAGGTATTCTGTGCATAGTAGATGATGAAACAGCGGTACCTACGGGTATACGTAAACATCTACATCACGCAATGAGCGTTGAATATACATGGTGAAGCAAATGAAACTTCACTTTTTCAATTATGACTGAAGAGCTAGTTATTGATGATACTTGTAAATTCTGACGTGGTAGGTATTCTACTCATTTTAGGTGATAAGCGAAATGTTTTCTTTAGGCACAGCTTAGAATTAACTTCATTGCATTTAACTGAATCGGATGTTTAACGTCGAAGGAAAACCATAATAACCATAAAACCATAAGAAAACTATTTGGGGAACGGCTATTTTTCTGTAGTCGTTGTTTTGGTGGGGATGTTTTTCGAGAGAAGTGATACGATCGGCTTCGTAGCTCGCAGATTTATTATTGAACGCGATCAAAATCAGAGCAGAAGTTGAAGCCAAGATTGAGGACCAAAACTGAGAACTTGAAATCCGTAAAACCGAAACTGGAACTGAAACTGAAACCGAAACTGAAACCTGCCAGGATAAGGACCAATAAGTAACTCGAAATAAATACAGAATTTAGCAAAAAGAACCAATATCGCTAGACAATATTATAAGACAACTGTTTAGTTGATCGCTAAGGCATCGTACCTAATTAGTTGGCAGCTAAAGAAATACAAAACGAGATGACGATCGACAGCTTCTACCCGGGGCCATGCAATTTAATAACCGTATCAAAATGGCAGGTCGATCTTTTAGTATGCACATCATAAATACTCGGATGTAGAGACTTGAGTGAGACAAAATTAGATAATGAATTTGATGGCTGATGCAATAGTTATTACTCAAAATGTTCTATCATTGGATCAATTATAAATCTTGGAGTAACACAAATCAAAGCACGACAACTTCAAACACAATTTAAATCATTTGAATGAAAACGTAACCACACTGAAATGAGATTTTTGCAATGCAATCTGTCAAATACACATGGTATCAGAACTGCTTCAAAAAGGAAATCTTAAACCTAGAGGGGAACGTCTAGGCTCAGTAAAAAGACAAGTTCAAAGAATATCTAGTGCGTAGGTGAAATGCAAAACTCTCTAACACATTATCAATAGAAACTTACCGGTAAGAGAGAGTCTGAAAGCGCTAATATAATTGCTGCTAACTGGGCGATAGCTGAGACCTGAGATCGAACTGCTGGGCACTAAGCTTCAAGGCTCGTGGTTGATTATGATATTCTTTAGACGAGGTTTACAATTTAAACTTGCAACTACGATTAAAATTTTCACTTTAAAATACTAGTTTCAAATGATGTGAACTACGTATAAAACTTAACTCTAAACTATTACTAACATACGTCATATTTTTGTATTGACTCCAAGCTCATTCTAAATTAATTACAATATTAATATATAGGGCGTAAAGGGCCCAGCCAACCACCCTATATAACGAGGCTGCAACGCTCTAGGTCACGAACACGCAAAAAATATGGACTAACATTGAACAAATGCACCCACAACTATACCTACACCTCACATTCCCACAAGAAACTAGACAAATACCACACAGAGCTTTCCCAAGCTCGAAAACAAAAATACTCGGCCCCTCTCCAACACCCAAATACACATGACACCCCACACCACCGCACCTAGCATCAATACCCCTCTAGACAACTCTTTATAGAGACCACCTACAAGAACAAACCCCAACGACAGACCCCCACCACACAACACATGTGCGCAGGCGCTCATTTCTATTTCCCTCCTAGTATCCCCTTCCGTTTCACCCCTTTACTTAGGTACACTCTGTGCCAAACTCTCTCTCAAATCTTTCCTATTGGTACCGACCGACCGACCAACCGGTGTCACGGACTCTCTATCAAGCACTTCCAGAGTCAACATCTCCACCAAAAACTTATCACTTGAAGAAATCAACTCACAGCCAACAGCAGAGCGAACGAAGAAAAAACCAGCCATCCTGTCTGTGGACAGGATGGGCGCAAACGACCTACGCACTAACAAGAAGTGCACGTACTCCAACTCGCCACGCGCTCCAACTCTATACGTCCCGGCGCCCTGCAGGCAAGATGTCAGTACGCCAGTATTCGACGTCAAGACGTGTGCAACGAAGAACCAAGAACTAATATCATATTCAAATGTATAATTACAGACTGTTAAACTCATCCTGCCTTTAATTGCCTTTTCTCCTATTGGGTTCCTTAACAGTCCCTTACTCCCTCAGGCGCTTATTCCGAGGAAGATAAAGATATTCAATGTCTGCTCGGAGATAAGAGATGTCTAAGGATTGGAACTGAAGAATGATTATTAATTATGAGAGAAATCAATACAGAATATTGTTCTGATTATCCTTTCATTTGAACGTATTCCATGAATTAACAATCTCATAGATTTAAGATTCGGAATATTATTAATGTATTTAGCTTATACTGTCCTCCTCACTGCTGAATTAAATAGGAGAAATGAATTCCAAACAAGCTATTACAAAGAAGTTGAAACAAAATATTTATTGTAGGCTAAGTACTGACTTATCAATGGAACGGGTATGCATGTATGGTAAGTATTGTATTGTATTGTGAACACTACAAGGGCCAGATTTCTATTGAATAAGTGTTTTTTTGTTATTAGCCTTCTTCCCCTTCAATATGGGAGCTGACATATAAAAGAAAAGTTCATTAAAAAACACGTTAATTTTTTACTGGTCAATGCATTTATATTTCCATATATCCATGGGTTCCTAATTAAAAACAGCACTGTAGTGCATAAGTCTACGTTTTAAAATGTTTAAAGCAGTCATTTTAAGCATATAAACCGTATAGGTTTTTCTGAGCTTTAGTTTCTAATTTTTTTATTATGGGCTCATATTCATTAAAATAGATTTTATCTCTGTAGCTCAGATAACTTACTATTATTTTCTCAATTAATTTTTACACGCTAATTAAAAGTTCTAACATTCGTTCCAACACTCAAAGAAGTTCGTCGCTAACTTTCACACATTTTTCTTGGGTAATGATCAATAAAGAAATATTATGTACTATTATAACATTGTACATACTATTGTTTGATATTACTTTTGGGCTATTATTGATAATTCTTTACAAAGGTTCCATAACAAAGTATGTATTAAGTGCATATGATACAGCGCACTGTCGCTCATTAATCCAAAATTGTGTGCAAGAAATTTCAAACATGCAATCTGCCAAAGTGTTTAGCGAAATAATATTTTCAAAATAGTTTATTTTTTACTCCTCTCTGATCACAACTTACATGTACAAGAGAACTTTGTACGAGCCTTTGTACGAGCCATATTCATACTGTGAAATAGCTCATAAATTTAAATCTGATGCATCATCTACTTATGGACATCTTGCTACTAATCGTTTATAGATAAATTTGATTCAGATGCATTATCTACCTATGGACATGTTACTATCTATCTTCTATAGATACGATGAGTGCTGCTTAGCACAATCGTGGTTTGAAAGTGAGATATTTATTCGAGGTGGTCAACTTTTAAGACCTTCACTGATAAAATGCTTTATCAGATTACGTTCATTTGATATCAGGAGCAACAATTTCTTCATTACCATCGTAATAAAATTATATTTTGTGACAGTTAGCTATGGAACATCAGGTTTGACTGCTGTGTACGTGTGCCCAACGTGTAAATCGTTTTTTGAGACCAGCTCGATTGTGTCCATGAAAATCGCAAGGAACTGAAGAAATTTCCTAGTGCGCGACACAGAGACGCAGTAGAGACACTCGACTGCTTAAGACGACTGGTGATAGATCGAATGGTAGTAACCGTACTCTGTCTTCTAAAGAAAAGGAAAGAAAGAAAAAAACGGTTTATTTTAATAGGTCGATACAAATAGTAATTGCTGGAGCTTATAGAATAATTAAAAATAACAATTGGCGAAAAACACCTTGAATAATGAATGAAAAACAATGTAAAATGAATAAATTGCAAATATCCATCAAAATTAAGGTATTTCTTTCCTGTTCCTCATTATAATTTCTAATGAACGGAAAAGTGGCATAAATAATTGAATTTAGTTTTTTTTACAGTACATATGGTTACATTCCTACGAATCGCTTGATGAATTACCTAGCATTTCACCATCTTGGTCCGTAAGTCTTTTTTTCTCCGCGGAAAAAGGCACCTGAGTTTTTAAAAATATATTTCTGTTCTTTCACGTGAAGCTTAAGTAATTCTTCAAAATGGGTCACATATTCTCAGACTGAATGTTTGAATGTGTTGCAAATAACTACCTACAACTATCACACTCCGATGATCTCTAAATTAGTTGTTTTCAGTTATGAAGGAAAATTTATATTATATTCGTACAATGGCTTATGAATTTTAAACTCGGTGAATACAAGTGTCGAGAAATGACCAAGAAAAATATTATTTGGTTAGCGTTCTTTAGCTCTTGAAATTATTCATTTTAGTCTTTCATTTTAATTGCTGCTGATGTTTGTTCATCAGAATAAACAATTTAGAATTTACTGCTTTCATCAAATGAAATACGAATGGTATGTAACTTTGGTGAACAGTGTACAAATCTATTTTCCAATTGATATGATTTTAGTAACGTCACAGCAAACGCACATTACTAATCGATAATTTTTAAACACTCAACTAATATTGGTGCAGAGATCTTCCTGGAATCAATTTACGAGTTGTTTGTAAATTTCTAAAACTTATTTACAGTTATATTTGTTCTTGGACATCCCCAGGCAGTTGTGCAGTACCAATTATATGAAATTGCTATATTAAACTTTATCTAAATACGCTGAAAAAATATTCTCTGCCTTAAGTGAATGTTTGCGCGTGACAATGTCTGTCAACAGCCCATCAGTTGAAGAAAGAGGACGTGTGTCTACCATCTCTGAGCTGAAGGAAAAATTTCAGGCTCTTGAGGCAGAATACGCTGTCCTTCGCAAGGCTGCTGATGATTTTCTTAAATCCAGCGTGGACCAGAATGTTGCAACCCAAGAGAGCATCCCAACTGCTGCTCATACAACATCTTTTTCCTCGAGATACAGCCGCTCTTATGACGACCCTGTATCCCAAAGTGGTCGGGGTGGAACCTCTGAAACCATTATGGCATCTCTAACCCCGTTCTCGTCCACAGAAGAAAAGGAACCTCAAAACATTTTCACATCTGGCAATCGTCAGTATCACGCAGGCGCAACAGATTCCTCGAACACTGCCGAACGAAACTGGGAGCTGCGAGACAACTTTACGCCCAGCGACTGTCAGGGTAGTAGGGCCCGAGTTAAATTTCCATCTTTATCATCTGTTCCAGAAGAAGAATTCAATACACCTCTAGAGTTACCCAAGGTGAAACATAAGGTAAGTGATTACAATAACATTTAATTGTTTATTTTAAGGAAACTGCCAGGGAATGATCTTATTTAATCAATTATCGACAAAAAATTAAGGTTATCACAAAAATTTAATTCGTAATCAACAAATTTAATGACGTTAGAAACTTATTACTATCACTAGGTTCACTCAGACAAAATGTATGGAACTTGTTGGATTGATGTCTGTTGAAATTTTCAAGAACTCACTCACCATGAGAGGCTGGATCACTCACCATACTCAACTAACACTTTCGTCATCTGAAACTTTGTTTCAGTGACAATTATTTACCTAATACTCACCTGAATTAACAAATTTTATGCACATAAGCATGGCTATCATACATGTATTTTTCCTTGACTGGTTGATAGTCTCGTATATATAACTCTCCAAAAATCATAACAAACTTTTCACGGTTACAATTTTCTTTCGGATTATTCTTTTTACCCTCATTTCATGAATATAATTCAGGCTTTTTATTTCCCGTGCAGATAAAGATCAAGAAAAAAAGGAAAATTAGAATGAAAACAGTACTTCAATTCACAGCAGTCCTTGTCATCATCTTTGGGATCATGTTAATGGTCACGAGTTCCGTCATCTTTGAATCAATTCTAGAAAACGTGAGTGCGTTCGTGAGTTGATTACGTAAGAAGAAATAAGTTTAGCTAGTTAGAAAAATTAGGCCCTGTTTCAAATGAAAATGAATATGACGTGTAGAGACTAAGGTTGAAACAACTTTTTCAGATGTTGCTTTAAAGTTTCTTCTTTTGCCTAACCGAATAAAAATTCAAAATTCTACTAATATCACATAAAATACCTACTTATGGTAATGTAACTACCCACAATAATTTTTTATATATTTCAGATTTAAAACTCATCATCAGCAGTAAAAGAAAGAGATTATTGCATTATCTAAAATCGACGTTATAAATAATTCCAGTTAATTAGAAGCATGAGAGCTTAGGGAATCATCAAAGTTCTGTTTAATGCCAAGTAGTGAAAATAAATTCCACAATAAAATGCACAAACATGCTGTAAAATTATTTATACAAAAATGAAAGTGATGTCATATGTATTCAGTTTTCAACGCCAAAACTGTACACCCTAACCCTATAGTCAATTTGAAATTCGTTACATAATTTATTTGCGTATTCTGAACAGAAACTGATACTCGAGAAGGACAAGGATGTAATGGACATCTTCACAGTGCTCCCAAAACCCGTCTACATGCTGGTCTACCTTTTCAATGTGACGAACCCACATGACGTTCAGTTCAATCACTCCGTGCCAATTTTGCAAGAAGTTGGACCGTATGTTTACGAGTGAGTTTATTTTTGAATCTAATTATACCATATGTCAGCGAGGGAGTTTACCTATGAATCGAATTAGACTTTGCATTAACTAGTCAGGTTACCTTTGAATCAAATTAGAGCTTACATTAAAAAGTGAATGAATTTTTTATCAAATTTGACCACGCATTGAGAACTCGAGTTACCTCTAAATCAAATTAAACCTTACATTAACAAGTAAGCTAATTTTTTTATTAAATGAGATCCTGCATTAACAAGTAAGTTCACCTTCGAATCGAATTAGACTTTTTAATAAAGAATGAACTATATTTTAAATCAAATTAGATCTTACATCTTACATAACGTCTTACGTTTACATGTGAGCTTACCATTGAATCAAATTGAATGCTAACTTCACCACTAAATCTACACATAAGTCAAATTAGCATTTCTGTTTCCTTGTGTACTACGACTGGCTCAAATGATGCTGTGAGCGGATAATTACGTATACAAATGAACGAAATGATGACTTCGGACTCACGTGTGTAACGGAGGTTAACAATGCATCGAACATGATCATTACCAGGGTGTAGCATAAAATCCTCTCTTATGTAATACAGGTCATCTTCTAATGAAGTAATTTTCCAGGAATTAATAAATTCAATTGTTATGGGCTTCGATATTTTTTACACAAATTAATTTATTAATGATTAATTAAAGTTTAATGTTCACGTGCTACTTATCAGAAATAATGCATTGATTTTACTCATAACTTTCTCCACTGTCCGAGAATGTAACTTTATTTCAGGCAGTAAATGAACAGTAAATAACTTAATTTCGTGTTTTCGGACGACCAAACAATTAAGGATATAATTTGAAGTTCTTCTACCCCATGAAGCAATTCTTATTAATATTTCTCATCTCTGCATGAAATGGAAATAATCAAGACACCTTGAAAAGCTGATGAATTATTAATGAAATGGAAATATCTTTCAAGTTTTTCAGATAACAAAGAAACAAAAACATTACTTTACGATTTCATGCACAGGGAGCTGCGTGAAAAAGTTTCTCAAGAATTTTTGGACGACGGCGACTCGATTGAGTACCTACTCCACAGAAGGTATGTCTTCAATAAGGACATGAGCTGTGGACTTGAGAGTGACCTCATCACCACCGTCAACTTTGTTGTACCCGTGCGTTATTATCCTTAATTGTGCAATATTTATCTGTAGGAAACCTAGACCTATACGACCGTGAAATTCAAAGTCTAGAACTCATTGCTACAATGAAGAATATTTTCAATGAATGATGAATGTTAACTGAGCTAAATATAAATAGTTTATGTCAGTGGTGCGTTCTGTGAAGCCTGACGCAGTGTTCTGTAATACTTGCAGTCATATCTAACGATACCTGATACAAGCAACTGCCTTTACTATTAATCACGCTGACTCACCTATCACCGTTTTGTGCTCATCACTCAGATACATACGTGCTTTGATATGTTCATCCCTTCCTGCAGATGATTGCAGAACTTTATAACGGCACAGACCTTATAACCACGGTCTGGCCTGAGATTGAGCGAACGATGAACGTATTTGAGAATTTCTCGGTTGGAGAAGTTCTGTTTGAGGGTTGGCCGTTGCCAGAATTGTCCTTCACTTTCAACTCGTCCGAGAGCGGAGCCAACGAATGCGTCACTATCAACGGAACTCTAAAGGAAATTCTTCAGCAAATGGATGTGTCAGAAGACCAAATTCCTGTGCCCATAATGGAAAACAGAATCGGATATTTATCCACTGTGCGTTTCTTCATGATCGTAAATATAATAGTAAGGATTGTTGTGTTAAAGCATTATCTCATCAGTTCATTAAGATATGAATCAGTACCGATGCTGGTCCCTTTGAGTACGGTATTCTAACTCTTTAGTGACCAAGGATGATAGGTATAATTCAGGGGTCGGCAAAGTGGTCGATATCGACCCCTGGGGGTCGAGGACAGAACTCAAGGGGTCGATAAATTTATGGGGGTCGGAAGGGGGTCGATTAAAGATATATATGTTTGAAGCTGGTTTTAGCCATGCGAATGCGATTCTAACAAAGCAGAGAAATAGACTAAACTTGGAAAACCGTGGTGATTTACGGTTAAAGCTTACCAATGTTAAACCAAATATCAATAGCCTTGCTGCCGTTCATCAAGCTCATCCATCTCATTAATATCAAGTTTATTGATAAATAGGGAAGTTAATGTATTTTTTATTATTCTTTTTTGATAAAAATCATATTGCGTATTTCCATGGCAGTTAATATTATTGTCAAGTAGCACATTTGTTTTATATAATTAAGTTCATATCAATTTTTCAACGATAAGTATTGTTAGATTTCGAAACAATCAAAATTCTTTATAGGTAGGTAAACTTCTATTCTTTTTCTTTTTTACTTTGTATCAGTGAAGACTGCCTATTTCTCTTAATATATGTATATGTTCAAACATTGTATAGGGTACAACATAAGATTGGTTTGGTTTATAACATTTCTCTTTATTTTTGGTTATCAAAAATGTCAATAATGGTTTAACATTTTTTTTCACCTATTTGTATGTGTGTGTGCATGGAGGGGGCGATGTAAATACAAATATCCTATGAAGGGGTCGACGGGTAAAAAAGTTTGCCGACCCCTGGTATAATTAATGAAATACGGTTTTTGATGGAAATCAAGACAAGGAATTATACCCCATCACCTATCTTTTAATATCTTGTTTCGATAAGGCACATATTTACGGGCGTCAGTAAAATAATTTTTCCATATATTAGGAGATAGTTCAGACTTTGGCAGTGTCGTAGAATATTTATGTAGTACATCAAACTTTGGCTTCATGTAGCGAACGAACTACGCTTTCCTTTCAAAGTCGTACCATTTTGTCACTGTCTTCTAGTTGTTATTCGCCTTTCATAAAATTTTAGTTGTCTGCCATAGTTCTAGGTCACTTTATCCCTTCACTATACCACTTTGATTTATTTTTTGGTCATTTGCCGCCTTGCTATACCGCTGTGCTTCTGTGCACGGTCTCGAATTGGTCCCCATCAGTTGTCTTTTTATCAATGTATTCGGGTTATTTTAGCTCTTTGCGAGCAGTTTGCGACTTTGCTTATGTATTCAGCAACTGTTCATGCAAAATAATAAAGACTTACTCTATTGATAACAAAACGCTCTTAATCATAGCGAGTCCACTTTTTGCAGTTTAATGACTCTTATGACGGCTCTTGGCTCGTGTCCACTGGTGCTGCCGATATGTCGAAGTACCTGTACGTTCTGCAGTACCAGAATGATACCGAGCTGTCGTACTGGGATGATCCTTACTGTGACATGATCAACGGTACCGATGGTACCCAGTTCCCTCCGAGACTCATAGCCAAAGACTCCACCGTCAGAATGTTCGTTCCTGAATATTGCAGGTAATAAGTGGCTGCAAAAATTGTATTTAGATAACGAATGAATCATCTACACTATACGGCTTCACAGGTGCTGTATTATATGGTGTTGAGAGCTGCTATAGAGTGTAGAGGCACTAAAACCAATTTGATGCAAACATTTATTAAGAAATTCAAATACTATTCTGAGAACTTCTTGATCAGGTACAATCTCTTCTGTTGCCCTATATATCCTTTTATGTCATTGAATTGGAGGTAATCTTTACTAATCAAGGTCATTTTCAATCTACTACATGTGTTCGAATTCGTCAGCATAAGATTATGATTATAACAAAAATTAATTACGAGATTAAACTCGCTAATGATTAGAGTACCTTATTGGATATTAAGAACAAGCGGTCGAATGTTAACAGAAATCACTTACAGTACCATTTTATAAAAGTTTGCTGGTTTCTATCCCGTTTGCAGGTCCCTATACCTGAAGTACGAAAAAAATGTCACCCACCAGAACATAACTGGTTTTCGCTTCCGACAGCCCCCAGACGCACTCGCCAGTTCCAGCGTGAACCCAAACAACGCTTGTTACTGTGGCACCTTGGGATGTTTAGAGTCAGGGTTACTGGAACTAACACCTTGCCAAGGTGAGACTAGATTAAGGCCTTTCCCTAACTTTATACCCCCACTAATCTCAGGGTTCCTTAATTTTATACCCCCACGAATATTCCTGTGAATGTCAAGGTTCGTTAACTTTATACCCCAACGAATCTCCCTGTGAATGTTAGGGTTCCCTAACTTTATATACCCCCACGAATCTCCCTGTGAATGTAAGAGGTCTCGACCAGCCCCTAACTCATCGGTACATAATCGGAGGACGAATTATAGAGTGCGGCAACATAACTTCTTTTTTCGCCTTTCAAAAAGTTATGAAAAAAATTAAGTTACTGTATATTGCTGCACCCTAAACTGTGACATGCTGTTGTTTCTCGCACCTTAACTCTAACGTTGACTGTCAGAAACGACTCAAGACTTTGTTTCAGAATATCCATGATATGAAAGGATAATATCATTTGATGCCTAGTTTGGTAAACTCTTCCTTTATCTCGTGAAATTAGGGTGCAAAATGCTTCATGGAACTCGCAGTCATAACAGTTTAACACGTTGACTCCGAAGTGGTACGTATGTGTACCACTGAGGTTAGGTTCTGTAATTTTTTCAGATCCTTCTAGTGACTATGCGTACCAAGTGAAGTTTTACACCAGTCAGGCAATCGGAGGCAACGTGTTAATGCTGCATCATGATGACAATTTTTTTTAAAACTGTTGCACCGTTGTCTAGAAATATATATCTAATTGACAATGCAGTGGAATGCCTTTGACTAGGGTGAGGTATGATATACTTTATTTAATTCATTGTATCAGTGGTAAACTGATCAGATATTTTGGTGAGAGTCTTTATGTTAGAATGCATAGCTTTTAACTTCATCAAAGTTAAGCTGGAAAACCAATGGTTTTGGTACATTTTTTGTGAGGACTTTACATCTGTAACTTTAAGAATAAGTTCATGCAATAGGAGAAGCAAGGTAGAAGCAAATTTCCTCTAGTAAATGAACAAATTCAACCTTACCTTACTTACTATCAAGAAAGCCTATTTATGTTTTTGAAAGACGGCTCAATCAAGTTTGATTGCCTAATTTATGCGCACACGCTCAGCGCTGCATGTTTGAAAACTATTCATGTTCGTTTTCATGCCACATACGATGCGTTAACTCATGGGATTTTGTGTACTAAAGTTCTTTACTTGTGCCCTAAGGAATTCCTGTGGTGATGTCATCCCCGCATTTCTATCAGGGTGATGGTATCGAGTCGGCCAAGTACAATGGGCTCGCCGACAACAAGACATTGCACGAGACCTACTTCGATATTGAACCTGTGAGTCAGACTGGTTTGAATGACATCCAAATGGGAAATTTTAATATTAAAATTCAATGGAAACGTTTAAATTCTTGAATTAAACACTTTCAAAGTTCACCACGGGCACGTGAAATCCATGTAGAATTCGTTTCTGAATTCTGAGACTCTGTGACCATATTTGTCCCCTGTTTTGTGTTTGAAGGCAAATGAACACTTTAAAAAAGGGTAACTTCTACTTCCCCGGTAACATAACGTGCATAAATCTAGGGGAAATGAAAATGTAGGACACCAATTGAATATTTGCAAAGCTCTTTGACTTATTTCCAGGAAACTGGGGCACTTCTACGAGCTCACAAGCGCTTCCAGATCAACGTTCCCTTACGTAAATATGAAAATCTTCCTTCTCTAGCAAAATTCTCAACTGAGTACAACTTTCCTGTCTTTTGGGCTGACCAGGTAAGTCAGCCAACAATTTGTGATGAAATAGGGCATGGGTAAACTTCTGAGTCGTTTTACTTCCCTGTTAGTAATTAACTCTATAATTGGAATCCCCACTTAGTAGATCTGAATGCAATATTTCTGAAAACAGTTTTAGTGAGTTGGAATATTTTGCATGTAAAGGCGTTGCTATATAATGCACAGGCTTAGTCAGGCAAAGTCAGGCCAATATTGGTATTACGTTTAGATAAATGGCACTGTACCTTTGACATTCAATGCATTTTGTTTAAATGATTTTATTTAAATTTATTTTCATTTTATTTGAATGTGTCATGATAGTAATGATACATTCATAGGTTTGCATATTCCAGACGATGTATGAGGTATATGTATTAGATGTGTGTATCTCATAGGTTACAAAAAAGGGTGCTTACGTATTATCGGGAGGACCTTTAAAAAAACGACTCAAAAATTAAAGTAAATTATTTATTGAAACGGTTAAAACAATAAAATAACATTACCTAACCTAACCTAACCTAACCTAACCTAACCTAACCTAACCAACAAACCCTGTGAAAAAAAAGAA
Organism: Trinorchestia longiramus; assembly: GCA_006783055.1. Taxonomy (NCBI): domain Eukaryota; kingdom Metazoa; phylum Arthropoda; class Malacostraca; order Amphipoda; family Talitridae; genus Trinorchestia; species Trinorchestia longiramus. Next base: position 24,556 of record VCRD01003208.1, read on the forward strand.
AAAGTAAAAATCAAAGGTCCTCCCGATAATACGTAAGGACCCAAAAAAGGTATAAAGTGTGGAACGGCGACAGAGCAGCGACTCACAAAAATAAACAATTAACCAAGAGACGAGCTCGAGGGCAGGGGATACATGAACATTAGGGTTTTAGGAGGGTCACGGTGCATAATTTCGTCGCTAAGGAAAGTGTCAAAACACAAGGAAATTTATTGGTAGAGACCTTGTGACTCAAGAATTACGTAGTCGTGTAACTCTCAATTTGATTGAAGAGTAGGCGGAGTATATCACAGACGTTTAGATACCTATTTCAGACCATTGGACAAATAGGGAGATTGTTAAATGGAAAAGATACTTGGGATGAGCAAAGCTCATATAAAAACGGTAGGAAGGATAGATGAAGGGAGGACTTGGGAACTAGACATCGACAGCGATGTAGGCTATTGCAGCTAGAGCGACATCTAGGGCATAGGTATAGGTTTAGGGGTATGGGTGGAGTAGGTGTAGAAGTGATTAAAGAGGAATTGAATTAATCTTCACACCGACGATTGACAGAAAATTTTACACGTGCACCTACCAGTGTGCAAAAAAGGAAGACTTAATTGTGCAACAGCAAGGAATGGAAGGGAAAAAATTAGCGTTATTGCTAAGGTGTTGTAATTGTAAGTGTTAAACATCAAAGCCCATCATCAGCAACGAATCTCTAGTGTAAGGGCAAGTTCTAATATTAATATTGTCAATGCAATCGAGGTTAGCGACAGGATAAATCTCGTAATTCAATGTGAGCGTCCATTGATGATATAATTAAATTGTTCCGTGTGCTCACTTAACTACTCGGCTATTAAGAATGTAATTGATCTGTAATAGTACACTGTTTAATAGGATATCATGTGTGGTTCATATTCGAAAATATGATAGATCCACAAATGATATACCTTACTTGGCACATAAAATAATATGGTAAAAGACTTGAAAAAAGTTATACCCTCATAAGAAATGTTTCAACAGGCTCATCCATTCGTAAAACATTTTTGATTGATCAGTTTTTTATTATAATTTGTCAACTAATACATTTATACCATGGATCTATTCCTCCGAGTAAATGCGTAACAAGTATCAGTTTATTTGAATTCCTTCATAATAAATCAGAATTATGCTTACTAAATCTACTAACGTAACACGGGAATAGATAAAATCACTAGTTTTGATATTTAATTGCGAAGTTTTCATATGTAAATGAGGCATTAACTCGCATATGCCAGCACTGAACAAACTCAAGAAAATCATCAGTAACACACGTGATTACTTGAGTTTTTCTCTGTGTGTTTCAGATGAGCCTTTCTTAATTTTCAGGACTTTGAACTGAGCGAATGTGACGCAGAGAAGCTAAAAAAAATCGTTTATGCCAGAGCATACATAATCTCGCTCGGAGGTGAGTGGTAAAATACATGGGCTTGTCTAGAAGATAAAAATAATTGTGTAAATGTGTGTAAAACGATCTTGATATATAAAATATTCGACATTGAATTTTAAAATGCTGTACCCAGGGTATGGCTCATGACCTTATCAATCAGGGTATTCATAGTTTTTTTGAGACACAGGCGTGAATATTTCCTGAAGTGTTCATCCTCTACTTATTGAATTTAATAAATTAGAAGCTGTTCTGTATTGAGCAATAAATTTGTGTCTTCTGTATTTGAGTTATTTGACATGGTTAAAGTATGACCTGTAAAACTCAAAATTTTGGTCATGATTCATTCGTAAGGCTTCTTAAAGCCAACCTCAATCTCAAGCGTGTATGTTGGTTGCAAGTGTATATATGTACCTTATGTTGTTCTCTTCCATGTTCGAACACTACTGTATTCACGATCCTTCATGACCAAGTGATATATATATATATATATATATATATATATATATATATATATATATATATATGTATACACTTGTATATATTATACTGAAATTTCAACAGCATAACACCAAGAATGTATGCGTGCTGCAATCAAGATAGCCAGATATACTCACAGTTTTCCCGTCCTTGCAGTTTCTTTGATCTTCATCGCTGCAATTACTTTTTGCTGTTGCTGCAGAGGATCAAATTCACTCAGATGTGAGTTTGTGTGTCGGACACGAGAGCCCTTATTGAAAATACGAGCCTGCATACATTTAAACAACCGGATTAATTAGATAGAATTACATTAATTTTGAAATACCATGTCATTCATTTCCTACTGGTTTTTAGCGTTGGAAGGTGTAAATTCCATCTTCGAGTATCTGTTAAAAGAATGATATTTTAAGTAAAAATATTTATATTCGAGGAGCTAGAGGTTGTAATATGTATTTAGCTTCCCATGTTTGACAATTTTCCAATAATTGTTCAACTTTATATGTTATCAAACGTGAAAAAAATTGAGAATATCTGTGCATGCTGTGCTTAGTGTATAATACAAATATGTACAGGAAATAATGTACTCCCTGTGATCGGAAACAATGATAGCGCAGTGGAGGAAATCTTCTGGTATAAATTTTCCGGACAACACTCGGAAAATGAGTTCTTTATCTTTGCTTCTTGAGTTTTTTAAATTACAATTCACAATGTTCAAAGTATGATGCATGAGTTAAATTCAGAAACTCCTTTCTCTCTGCACCAACTGTTTCCGACCAGAGAAAGTATATTTTTATGTTGAAATTCAGCATGACGAATTTTTATTTCAAATTAAATTAGACAGAGCAGGTCTCGGTCTCATTTTACGATAGACTAACAGATCTCGGTCTCATCACGCGATGGACTTGCAGATCTCGGTCACATTTTACGATGGACTTACAGAGCACGGTTTCATTTTACGATGGACTTGCATATCTCAGTTTCATCTCGCGATGGACTTATAGAGCACGGTTTCATTTTACGATGGACTTGCAGATCTCGGTCTCATCTCAAGATGGACTTGCAATATCGAATCTGAATTTTTCTTTATCGAAATGCATGTTTTTTCAGGTTCCTGTTGCTCTCGAGGAAAAGTAAGGAGCTGGCAAAGAAGTAGTCCCTACCGTGGTGGTTATAATAGTGGTGGTGGTTATAATAGTGGTGGTGGTTATGATGGACATTGTGGTGGTGATGGTGGTGATTGTGGTGATGGTGGCGGAGATTGATTGCACTCAAAATTAATTTTGATTGTTAGAAGAATGTGGATTTTATAATTTTGAGCATCTTACTCCCACATACTACATCACTTCGTCGCAACGATACAAACTCATTTTTATTTTGCACCACGCACGAGCACAACAGTTCACTATGCAACAATGCCTCATATTTTAGGCTTTATAATTATTCCCATGAGATGGTGACTGTTTTCGAAAAAATTCGATTTATATCAGGATATTCGTTTATTAGCGTTATTATTCTAGCTATTACTATTGTTATTTTACATTTATCCTTATTATTGATAGTGTTATAGCACTTTTTTACTATAAAATTTTTAATATGATTACTTCTATTCTGTATATTATCGTATTCTTTATATTGTAAATAAGATTATATCATTATTTATATAAAGTCATCCCTATGTTTACATCTTCATTCGTTTTAGCTTTAGTATGTGTTATTGAAGACTTTTATTATTATTATTCGTTAGTCAGACTTTTATTGCCTATACGTACTTTTTTGTTCATGGAATGATGAGTTCAGATTAATTAGTATTGCAAGCTAACAGTGGTGTGCGCGATAACGGAAAAATGCAATACGATAACCGATAAATCTATAACGATGACATCGGCGTTAACCGGATAGTCGATGACTGGTGATAAATTCATATCTCGATTAAGTGATAACCAATAAATCGATAAATTCAAAATTTCGATTCTAGCAACAACAATATTGATTTTTAAATAAACTCATCGATAAATCTAAACCTTTTTTATCCGTATCTCTATCTTAGAAAACTTATAAAAAAATCGTAGAAAAAACAATAAAATTCATAGAAAATCGTAGAAAAAACTTCCAATTTAATGTTTATTTTGTCTTTTACTGATAAAAAATACTGTTTTGAGTAAAATAACTAAATTTGCACGGCCACAGTTTAAACCAAGTTCTGCAGCATGTTCCCTTTCGTAAACACGAGCATGTTGAAATTTTCGTGAGACAGGGAGCTTCTCTTAGCCCTGATGATGTTCTTGCTAAGGGAAAACGAGTTCTCCCCTGCGGTGCTGCTCGACATCGCTGTGTTGTACCTCAAGAAGAAGTCAATGAGGACTTTCTCACTGTTGATTGCTAGGTCTGCCAGACTCTCTTTACCTTTGGTCTGTAGCCACACATTCACAATTTCAGCAGCCTTGGACTTGGCTGACCTATGGTGACCCCCCAGTGTCATCCTTTTTCAGGAAGAACCAATTCAGACATGAATATTGGTATTTTTACTCTGTTCGCTGATGTAGAACTGCTGTCCTTATCATATTGTTAGGCTTTATGTAGCCTCATGGTTGTGGTGTGATGGGGCTCAGTTCCGGTTGATCGACTTATGAATGTAATGTGAGCTCGCAAAGCACTACAGTTTCATTGCTAAAAGTAATTAATTTCATATGATTTTTCGGCAAAAAATCGCTAACTAATTCCAGACAACTATTGCGCTATTTTACATTTTTCCACCCCTCACGACATCACCACTTCCACACTCATTCTTCAGTACAGTTTTTTTTAGTCACAATGAACTGAACAAAAAAAACTCAGGTATGAGATAAATTTTGTTTAAAACGCTTTACTGTTTCATTCTTCAGACATCATTCTGATTTTGTGACTATTAAAACTGAAGAAATATAAACTGTGCTCCAGGACACTACATTGTCTGCACATCGATTTCAGTAGTTGAAGTCATGATTCTAATAGTATCCTAATGAGCTGTGGGTCTAAATAAGATGGAAAAGTTGCCATCCACGATTTATAATTGTTCTGGGAGAGAGAGCAATGAATGTTGTCAGCTTTCTACTCTGTTAGTGTAGAATAGTGTACGGTGTAACTAGATAATAAAGCAACAGAAATAGACAGGTCGCGATGGTTTTACATGTACGAGTACCATCCGGAAGAAACTGGCAGCGCCTCTGTAAAAGAAGATACTTCATCACCATAGAGAAAACTAGGAACATCTCTAGAGACTTTTGAACGCCACTTCACGATACCGAGCCCAATGCTTTCTAACAGGATGAACATAACGACAATACAAGCACGAAACACGCTCATAGTTTAGTTTATGTCCAATTCCTCATTACTGCTTCATCTAAACACATATAATTGTTTTCCATTCAACTTTTCAAATATTATTACGTACTTTATAATTTGATTTTGGAAAACTTCTTATTCCCGTAGTTCCTTCGTAGATTAGGGTGTACCTGGAAAATAAACAAAGAACATTGTTTCGTTATCTGTGCTGGATAATTTAATTGCTATATAAGCATACGATGGACGTGTAGTGCCCCAAATAAACATAATAGTTATTTTAGTATTTTGTCTTTTGTGAATAAAAATGTAATAAAATTTGGTGATATTTTTTAGAACTAATTTTATGTTTATTTCACGCCGTTAGTGACTAGAAACTAAAATCTCAATCTTAATTACGTTTGCAAAGATTTACGTTGTAACTCGTTTGGAGACAACGTTCTCGATGAGTCAACTGCGCTCTCACGACGAGTCATTTTTACTTAATCGTCGCCTAACAAAGAGTGTTCCCCCTTTCTTCCTTTCTGTAATTTGACGGTTCTCTGCTATAAGTTTCTATGTTGCGCTCTGAAGCTTTTTACTCAAGTCTCGAATTCTGATCACCTTCAGTATCCGACCATCACGCGGTAGAATGTTTAATAAACGTAGCAAAACAGAAACCAAAATCCTGCTTGATTCCCTACCGTATGAAGATTTTATACACACCAGAACTATTCCAGGAAAAACTATGGGGCAGGAGGAATGAGTTTCAAATCATGGAAATAACCGATGATGTTGACAGACAAGTCTCAATTTTTAATGAGAATTTCTTAGGAGCTTTAAACGAATGCGCACCATACACCACAAGGAGAGCTAAACTAAAGCGTACCGCCTGTATAACATGAAATAAAACAATTGTGCATAATGTAAAAATCTTACCAACACGAATTTAAATGTAACAAATCGAACAACGCTCTACGAGACCGTCATAAACATGCAATGGCCCTCCAGAAAAAATTAACGAAACAAAACGAAAACACTTCCAAAAGGAACTACAAACGGCAAAAAAAAAATCCAAAACGAACCTGGAAAATCATAAAAGAAATAACACAGTACAAAGACATTTAAGAAGAAAAGAAATTCGAAAATCCATTGTAATCAGCCACTAATTTCAAAACTTTCTTCTCTGAAGTCGGTGCAAAAGTCTTCGACGAAGTATCCAAATCTACTCCACATAAACCTGTTAATTTTGGGCTAAATTCTGCCCAATTACTAAATACAACTAACACATGGAGACCAAGGCCAGTTAGTCTACAGAAAATACGTAAAATCTTATACTCGTTGAAAAATACAAATGGATTTAGACATGACCACATAAGCCTTCAATACATCAAAGACAGTTTCAATGTTACAGCACCATTGCTTCGTTTAATAATCAATACTTCTATTGCTACAAACAAAATCCCAGATCTGTGGAAATATTCCATAATCAAACCGTTGTATAAAGCAGGTGACATCAATACTGCATCAAATTACTGGCCAATTAGCCTTTTACCAACCTCATCCAAAATACTAGAAAAAGTAATATCAAATCAACTCTCAACACATTTGGAGAAATCTAACTTACTTCATCCAAACCAGTATGCTTACAGAAAACATACCAGCACTCAAGACACGCTGCTTAATATCACCGAGAAAATATACAGTGATATTGGCAAAAAGAACGTCACTCTCCTGCTTTCGCTTGACCTCTCCAAAGCTTTCGACAGAGTTGAACATACGCAGCTTCTGCAGAAAATCTGTAAATTAAGATCGACACACAGTGGTTTCAGAGCTATCTATCAAACCGCTCTCACGCAGTCCGACTAGAAATACAATTTCATCACCCATACAAAACGATTTTGGCGTTTCTCAAGGTTCTATTCTCGGTCCACTTCTGTTCTCTTTTTTCATCAATGATTTCCCATCTATGCCCTCAAACAGGAAAATTTCCATGTACGCAAATGATGTACAAATTGCAATGACAAGCGCTCCGGTCAAACTACCTCACACAAAAACAAATGCTGAAAGAATTTTAAAACACGTAAAATCATGGTACAACCAAAATGGTTTCAAGCTTAACGCAAGCAAGACACAGTGCATCATTTTTGGTTCCAAGAACACAATAAAAAAGCTCCCGAATTTAACTTTAACGTTAGGAAATGACATTAATGAACCAGTAGGAAAAGTAAAAAAATTTAGGCGCCTGGTTTGATCAAAACATGTCTTTCACATCCCATGTGGCGAAAACATGCAACAAAATTACCGGTACATTAATATTCCTTCACCGCGTGTAGAACATGGTTGACGAAAAAACTAGATTATTAACCATCCAATCTTTAGTGTTATCACGCTTCGACTACTGTGACTTGGTCTGAGGAGATATACCTAAAGGTCTTCAAACAGAGCTACAGAAATGTATCAAATTGGCTGCTAAGGTAGCATGCAAAGAAAACTTCAGAAAAAAACGATCATGCAACCTCTCTCATGAAAAAGCTTAACTGGACCCCGATAGAACAAAGACTTCTCATTCACAAGGTATGTATTCTCCTCTCTATATCGCCCTTAAAGTTCTGTCAATGTTGTTAAAATCCATCCACCCTCTACCAAGAGCAGGAAACCTAATCGACGACACGATGTTAACATCAGTTTCCGCTTGTCCGATGCTGAACAAAGTGCTCTTTCAATTTCAGGTGCATTGCTTTGGAATAAACTGCCCACGCGTATGAAGGAAAACCGATCAGTTAAGAATTGAAAAAACATGACGCATAATTTTTGAATATCAAAGTAGCAAAAAATACAGAAAACTTAGTTCCTATGCATGATTAAACAAAATGAACTTAGCCGCGAAACATACTACATAAAAGTGTCTACCATGTGTTTGTGTCACACAACTTAAGTATGAACTGAAGTAGAGTTAACAATATTCAAACGAAATAGACGTAATTGTCAAACTCTATAATTAAGCAACTCTGGAGTCAAATCGGCTAATTTAAATTTATCAAAAACCGGAGCGTTCTTTACTTTTTTACTTCTAAATTTCAGTATGAATAATTGGTGCTTTTTTACCTGATAAAGTCTCCATTGTTAATAATGTTCAGTTTTCATAATGCAAAACAAAAAACAAAATTTTTTTGATAAGAAACAAATTGTATTTTGCCTAGAAATAAATAAAATTTTATTTGAATTTCTGCTTGCTCTTCAGTTTATTCTTCTTCTAGGGCTTTTAGATATTTTTTATTTATCTTCTATGTTATTTTGTCATATTTTTCGAAGGCATAATAAAAAATTCATACGTCAATATTAGTAACTGCTTTGTTACAATAAGTGAATGTGAAACCTCAGTACTTTAGTCTACTACAGCTCTTCTTATCTATACCAACATCTAAATATTGATAATATGAGACATTCACTGAGTTTTATTTTATTTTTACTAGTCTTTTTCTCTGATATGCAACGTCCGTTTTCATTAAACGCGATGATATTTACAGATAACTGTAATAATGTTAAATTAAATCGATCATCAGCAAGTCATGCTAAACAGTCAACCAGTAATTAGAAAATACAATAGCAATTTAATAACAATTATAACTCCATGTTTTAAGTTTTCACTCTCATAATTTTTCTTTTGCGGTATTTCTCGGATGTTAAACATGCGATTAAATTAAATGCAATGATGTTAATTCTAAACTGTGCCTAAAGAAAGCATTTCGCTCATCACCTAAAATGCGTAGAGTACCTACCACGTGAGAATTAAGTATCACTAATGACTACCTCTTAAGTCATCATTGAAAAAGTGGTTTCATTTGCTTCACCATGTATATTTAACGTTCATTGCGTGATGTGAATGTTTACGTATGCCCGTAGGTACCGCTGTTATATCATCTACTATGCATAGAATACCTACCACTTAAGGATTTTATAATAAGGTATCTTTAAAAACCAATGCTGTTACATTTCTTATGTACCAACTTTATTGGAAATATACGTTTTTTCTGACCTGGACCTGACGTTTGTGAATAAAACTTCAATCTACGAAGACATGCTTATCTCTGATTACGAAATATAGTTTACTAATGTAGCAAGAAACTAATGCTATACTGAGAAGTAGTGACGTCTGATTATATCAAAAATGAGTGGCATGAGCCTCCGTGTCTTCATTTTAAAGTGGTAACCACGGGAGGTTGCTCCCCTGAATACGTGTTTCGTCCCGGTGCCTTATAATAGTTTGGAGATGATCAAAACTCTAATCTTCTAGTGATATGATTTATTTACTCGGTCAAAACAGGCCTAAATACGATTAGGAACCAAAAGTGAAATGAAGACTTGT
>VCRD01003208.1:42497-66361 GCA_006783055.1 Trinorchestia longiramus
AATAGCCTATGTCTTTATAAATAGTCTAGTCTAGGTTTTCTAGCTTTTGAGGAATTTAGAAATTAGGTACTTTCTGCATGCGAGATAATTAGGGACATTATGCTACAGTATATTATCTTTGTTTCTTTGGAAACCTTCCATAAATCCAGTTAAAGGATTTAAACTTTCATAGTTGCTTTGGTTACTTTACATTATTAATATCACATGTATGTCTGAAAAATTTCTAGTTGTATTTTTACTCTTTACTACTACTACTACTACTATAGTTGTATAGTTGATGTAGTGCATCGTCAAAACTATATCAATAGAATAGGTATGGACAGTTCTTTGGATCTAAAAAGTAGCTAAACACAACAGTTGTGGTGTTCAGATAATGTAAATAGCAATGGAGGTAGTTCTTATACTGATATAAACATAAATATTAATTCTGCAGTCGTCTCATGTGTTAATTTCAAATCGTACCAACGTGAGATGCAGTTACGAGTATGAACTGTGCTTCAGTTCACAACTACAAACATGATTGAGGAAACAGTGCATTGAGGAATTAACAAATCTCTTTATGGAATTTCAGAGTCTTTCAATTTCCTCTGAGAACTTTTTAGGATATTTGAGTTTCTCTCTCAGAAATGAGTTCATGATATGTTCAGGTGACCTCCACTTCTCAGTATAATGCTAAGGGGTCTATTACTCGATATAATGCTAAGTGAACTCTACTATTTGATATACTACTAAGTGGTCTTTACTACTCTATATAAAGCTAAGTGAACTCTACTATTTGATATACTACTAAGTGGTCTTTACTACTCTATATAAAGCTAAGTGAACTCTACTATTGGATATGCTACTAAGTGGTCTTTACTACTCGATATAATGCTAAGTGAACTCTGCTACTTGATATTATGCTAAATGAACTCTTTTCTGAGAAGTGTTTCTCATATTTATCAGGGCCTTGCAAGGAGCTCCACAACAAGCACACCATTTTTGGCAAGGTGGCTGGGGACACTCTGTACAACCTGCCACGCTTCGAAGAAGGAGATATCGGAAAGGTGCATTCTTTGCTTGTTCTTTTCATGTCTTTCTTGAGGCTCGATGTTTTAACGACATGGTGCCAGATGGGTATCATGTTGTTGTAAGTTTCATAAATTCTGTACAGTGTGGTAGTTTATTTTTCTTTTTCGTTCTGGAGTGGTTGTAGGCTTATAGAATTACATAGACCACCTGTCTCACAAATGCTCTTTGTATTGTACTTGGTAAGTTTTCACAAAAAATTCCGTGAGTTTATCATATTGCAGTTGAGGAATTTTCCTCTTTTTCGCGATAGATTTATGTATAGCAAAACTATGAATTTTCAGAGTTTATGCAAAAATGTAGTCCAATGTTCATCAAAGAAGTGAATTGAACTTGTCTATTTAGTCTCTCATTTATATAATTTTCTCAATGTTGATGCTCGACGGAGGAAGGTTGAGTTTGCTGAGACTTGTAGTTTTCATTGATGCCTGCGTACCAATTTTAATGAATGTTTTGCTGCGTGGCACAAACACAGTTTTGTAGCACTATTAGTATCCTCATACTAATTTCAAAAGTTCAATCAAAAGCAAGATACTCATCCGCATCAGTGGCGACTAGTTTTTTTTAGCTTACATCATTCCTCCTGCTGCCCCTTGCTTGTGCTGGATTGTTTTGTTCTCGAAACTCCACCGAAAAGATACACGCCCGATTAATTTTTGTGCATACCCAAGTTATGTCTGTAAACATGTGGTAAGAATTCGCTTCTTGACCTAGAGTAACTCCAATGGCTGAATTTCTCTCTTCTCTAGAAAATAATTATACATTGGTACTTGACAGAACGACAGACCAACGTACCCACACTCGATCACAAAGACGGAGGTGCTGGTGAACCCATTCCCCGACATCGTGCCCAGAAAGACCATCTCTAATGAGATACCTAGAGAGGACAGGAAGAAGAAGAAAAAGGGAGTCAAGTGAGTAGTTTGTTACAAGAAGAATCGACGACTATAATAACCGATAAAATTTCTTTGGCCTTGTCAAAATTTTGCCAATGAGAAAAGTCGACGTAACTTATTACATCTTTTACTCCATGTCATTGTTTAGTAGGTAGTACACCTAAACTATTCATGCAGGATTTATTTAAGAAATCAACATGAATTTCAGGCTTATTATTTTCTAATTTGTATCGCAATTTTCAGGAACTTTTCACTTCTTTCGTTCGGGGGTGAGGCAGAGGAGGATGAGGCGGAAGTTATATCCGCCACAAAGGCAGCGGGGGGCTCAGGGGGACCAGAACCCTCTCTCATGGAGCCCCGGGGCCGGAGCACTAAGGACGACGCCAGTGCAAAGGAAAGGTTTGTGAGCGTTTTCAGAGTTTTTAGGTCTGCGACGCACTAGGTGTTCGTATTTTTTGCTACAGTACAGCATTTTAATTTTTTTTTCGGAGAGTTGTGCTCATTGTCAGAGACTTGAACTTGTTAACACGGTAGACTTTAGGCTTGTAGGCGTAAAAAGTATTCTTAAATTAATGTGTATTCTTCAATGAGAATTATTTACAAAAAAAGATATCTTTAAAAAGATAACCTGTTTGAACTTAGTCTATGTGGGTCTATTCAAATTGCAAGTAGTTTTGATTAACTTATTTTCGTGATTAGTATTATTCTATATTTCACTTGAGTGTGAGGGACCCCAACTATGCCGGAGTTGGTGAATGCAGACACATCTATTAAATCAAGGGAATATTGAGATACGTTGTTTTGCTTTTGCAGAATTTTACTAAAAAAAAGGTAAAAGAAAACCACTTATAATTTTAATATTTTACTGATAAGAATTTACAAAAAGCGGTGAAGAATTATAAAAAAGAACTTTTCGACCGTTAAGGTCATTTGAGACAGCCAAAGGCATAATAAGTAATCAGTAAACCGAACTGAACAGCTAGGTATAAAATACCTTAACTATTCGCAGGGGTAAGCTAATTCCTTATCATTCAAAACAGACTTGTCTCATAAAATGAAGAATAATTTCAAAATGCATAGATTTAAAGTACTGGATGCAGTAGCAATGACGTTAAAATCTTCTAATTCAACTAGAAAGTCGCATCTCTTCGTAAGTGCGTGCAGCAGAGTGAGAAGGGTTAGAAAATGGCCGGTCAGTACGAAAACTTCTTCCCGCAAGGTTACGATAATTCTTTGCTTGTGGAAAAAATGATTGCACTCCAGATATTGACTGTTTATCGTTTTTAGATTCTCAAATTTTTAGACGTGACAATATTTTTTCTTGATCAGTGTTTCGTAAATCGACTTTTAAAGGTCTCATTCAGATTTTTTAATTTTTGCCATTTTCGTTTCGAAATTAACTACTTAAACCTTGCTATGCAGAGCTTGCAGTGTCTGTTCAATTTTTTTTACTCGTTTGGTTGTATAGAGTCGAAACCAGCTCTAAGTGCATCCAAAACTACGTAGATAGGTTTTAGAATAACTTAAGTAAAGGTAATCGGCGAAGTAAAAGTCACAGCAGATGAACTACGTGCCCCAGTCTCGCCTAACTGTGCCTTCTCATACTACCTGTTAGTCGCTGGGTTTAAGATTTGATTTTCTGGAAAGATTCTTCACGGTGATAAATTATATTCTCAAGTTGAAAACTAAGTTCGGATTAGAAATCCAACATCTAGCTAGAACTACAAATGTAATCGTAGGGCAAAATAAACAAATATTCGTGCTAGACTTGCTGGTGTTAGAAATTAGGATGATACCGAAGGAACGCTGAAATAATTTTTTTGCATTTTCTAACGGGACTTTGAATATTGAAGTGCCCAATTTAATGGGAACTGTGAGAGGTGGATATTTAATTGTAAAATTCATGAACATAAATGTGTGTGAACTTCTTATGAAGCCTAAAACGAAACTAAGCGTGTTTGTTGTTGCGAATTTTGTTGTAAATTCAATTACCGAGTACTGGGTTTAGAAATGTTTATTTTGTTCTTGCAGGATTCGTGAAAAACTTCGTAAAGTTTCTGAGGCGGACGCTAAGAGCAGGACTGCGAGGCTTGCCGAACTGGAGAAAAAGAAAAAAGGTTCTTCTTCCGAGGAAAGTGAAACTGATGAAGAACAAAGTCACATAGGCAAAGAAAACCAAAAGAAAATTGCTAATACTGACAGGAAGAGAGATAGAAGTGAAGAGAAGAGCGTGGAAAAAATGGATGAACAAAAACGCAAAAAGAAGAGAGAAGAAATTCCACACGAAGAGTCTAGCAAGTACAAGAAGGAATACACAAAAGATACAGAATTATCTCAGGAGAAAAACAAGTCGAGTAAGTCGACGAAATCAAATGACCACGATAAAGGGAAGGAAGAGAAATTTCATGCGCTGGCAGATAAAAGAAAGAAGGACCCGAAGTCGTGTGAGAAAGAGACGTCGAATCCTCAAGACGTTTCTGTTCAGCTGGAAAACGGCGGATCAAAAGAACTTGCTGGAGTACCTGATCCGGAAAAGACAAAAAGCCTGTAAGTCTTATGATAAGGATTAATTATTTTGTGGTGGAATTAATGATGAAAACGGTGAGATGTCTGTATAATAACGCATATTAATTTGAACATTTAAAGCGTAGGCTTATTCTAAACAAAGAATAAGAAAACAAAGACGTTCTTATATTATTACGGGATTCTGTATTGAGTGTTTTTCTGAGATTCTACGCTATCGGTCAAGGTCAAATCTCAAGATTTTCATTTAGTTTAGGTTGTGTGATGTAGGCCAAGCAGTCGTGTAAACAATTACCTCTCATAGGTCCTGATCGGAGTAAATATTACTGTCTTTCTTAACGTATTCAAGGAAAATGTGGGATTATTGTGTAATTTTTTTAATTATTTTTTTTGAACTATGTGCTCCAGTTATTTCTCAGCTAACTGGACCTTCCCATACTACGGGTTAGAAAGTCATAAAAAGGTTAAGAATTTTTGATAGTTGAAATTTATTAAAGTGTTTTATCCATTTTATCGATAATTATTACATATTGCTCTAAAACTGTTGGAAATTAATATCAAGAACGATATGCTAGATGGCGCATCGAACAAAAATTATGGTATTTTCTTTCAATGTGAATCAATTATTACGGTGCTAAGACGTTTCAGAATAATTTTTAATGCTGCAAATCCTTAGTTGCATTAAAGCAACGGACATTGAATTACGACTACTTGATTGCATCGAATTTATGAACTTTCCTTCAGGAAATTTTTCCACACAGTTAATTTTGCGCTATGTTGATGTTCCATGATAGCTTATATCTTCTGATCTAAATTCTCGAGTTCTTTCTCTGGAGATATTTGAAGGGAAAGGCTAACATATCGATACCTGATATGTACGCAAAATTTAAATGAAACTCCTTTCAAGAAATAAACAACTCCAGAGATGCCAAGTAGGGTGCTGGAGCGGCACAATTAAGAGCACATTTATTCAACCAAAAGTAGATGTTCCCTAAGTGATGAATTGTATGCCTATAATTTGAATTAAATTCCAATACATCCTAGTTTTAATAGCATACGTATTTTTTTATTTTTTCTTGTTAGTGTTTTATAAGGCTTAGGTTACTAATGCGCCACATTGTACACGAAGAAAATCTTTTTAAATCGGTATATCAATATTTCCGCTGACAATTCTTTTTTCAAGCTTTAATTTGTAGTTGTGTAATATCAAAAAAATTATCCTAGAAGTGCTTCAAGGTGTTACCGTTAATTTCTAAGCCTCTTCTATTTTTACATTGACTCTAGTACTTGCTGACACGTTTTTCAAAAGGTCTGCAATTCGAGCTGAAATAAAGCAACTGAAGAGAGAACTGACGGGCAAAAATAAAAAGGACAGCGAAAAAGAAACTCCAGACCCTGACAAAGATGAGGGTGACACAGACGTCAACCCTTCAGCTGTGCGGGAATATCTCAACGAAAAACAAAAGTAAGATTAAAACTATTATTTTTTGTAAATAATTTTTTTCTGTTTGGGGTTGAGGCAGACAAAGTACTTAAAGTTTAAGTACTTAAACCAAAGAAATTATACGCGTAAGACAGTGGTTCTTAACCTGGGTTCGATCGAACCCCAGGGGTTCTGTGAGTCAGTCTCAATGGTTCGGCGGAGGTCAAGACACACATCCGACTCATATGATTCGTGATGACGCGCCCCACTTGGCCATCATTCACTGCAGGTGATCACGCTACATCGCTTGGTCATTTATGCTGCAGGGAATTTGGTCCGTCTGTCCGTGTGTCACACTCTTCTAATCGATAGCTTTGATAGCAACAAGGATAAAGCTCAAGAAATGCAAGAAATTATTCTATTGCATTATTTTTCTGTGGTAATTCAATTCCCTTTCACTTGCATTATGGTATCCAGAATACACAATCAGTTTATTTTTAGAAATAGAAATTTTCTTTAGACCTTTTTCTGTTGAAATTCATCATGATGCTTTGATATTTTCAATTGATAATGCGAAAAGAAATGTTTTAAATTAGTTTGACCAGTAACCTGGTTACCACTTAGTATAAGGCTAAAGATTTTGGAAATTGAGTTCTTGTTTTCGGAACTGTGATTTTCTTTAAAATAGTTTTAAAAAGGTACCTTATTTATGGGCCACCCTGTATAATAGACGCTCTTACGGATTTAAATAAGAGGAAATTTCGCAGGGTATAAATGGATTGTAATATTGTATTGTGGATACCAAAGGCACATCCATCAATGGGGAAACCTTTTTGCAAAGCCCGCGTCCACTGGCAAATTTAAATGAAAAATTTAGTAAAAACCGTGATTTTTCACATGTCGATCTATATATATAACTAAATATATTGCATTGCGTTTTTATATGTAATTTTATTTAATATCTTTCCAACAGTATTTGCCATCCTTTTTGATGGCAGGGGTATTATCACAAAAATCTCTTCGTCATTTTTGACGGCTGGGTACACTAGTGTATATATATATATATAAACACACGACAGTCATTCTTAGTATTAGATTAGATTAGACTAATAGACCCAGATGTGAAAATTCACGTTTTTTACTGAATTATTTCATTTTATTTGCTAGTGGACGCGGGCTTAGTGAGTTTCCATACGGAAGGAGTTTCCACACTGAAAACTGTATCTTTGGTATCCACAAAATAATGCTTACAATACATGTATACTCCTTCCATTGAGATACACACTTCCGAGGATACACACTTTATTTTAGCTCCTTAGTTATGGTTTGTATGAAACTAATTTCTTATCTAATTCAGCTTTTAGGGAGACAGCTTTTAGAGGTCCTGATTGGATCAGTTTTTTCCTCACACGACAGGCTGATCATTTTTTTTTAATCATGAAATAAATTCTCCGATACATTGATGCTCGAAGGCTTAAATTGTCTAGTATCGGGTTGTCCGATAAGTTCGTGCCGATTTTTAGTAGTTCATCTTTCGACTTATTAAGAACATGATTGAGTTTGGGAAGTAAAATTTGACTACACCTCTATTAAGAGCACAACTGATGCTTTTCTATTTCCATAGAGGAAAAATCTATCACAAGCAACCAAAGAAATATACGAGTTTACAGTGATGAGTGTTTGGCTGATCCATCAGGCTAATGCTAGACCACACGTTTCTTTTGAAACCTGTCAAAAATTGCTGCTGCTTGGCTGGGATGTGTAATCCCACCTTCCATATTCACCAGTTATTGCTCCTTCGGATGATCATTTATTTCGGTCTTAGCAGAATAGTCTTAATGGTAAAAGTTTCAATTTTTTGGATGACCTAAAACGGTACCCCAATGAATTCTTTGGCATGAAACCACCTCATTTCTGTGATGAGAGTATTTTCTAGTCAAAAGAAAGATGGAAACGCTTTGTGCAACAAAATGGTTCATATTTGGTTGATTAAAAATGGATTGGCTTATACAGGGTGTCCCAAAAAACGATACCCAATTTTCAAGAGCTGTAATTCATAAACTATCAAACTTACAAAAAATTGAAAGTCACATTTTGTTTCTTAACATTTGTTCCATCTCTGTACAAAATTTCAGAAGAATTGATCCAACCGTTTTCTTTATGCAGTATTTTTAGTGACCGATACTGAAAACCTGTTTGCGCACTTGTGTTAAACTTTGAATTTTATGATATTAAAACAATGTTTTTAATAACTTTCAACCGTTTGTTAAATAGAAAATGGCACTAAAATAAAAAACAATCGATGTGTTCCTCCTAGTGTTCGTTTCCTGCGGTGTGTCCTCCGTTTCTCTCAATACACAGTTGCATTCGCCTCCTAATTCCCGCCATAACTCGTCTAACGAGAGTATCACCTCCTTGCATCAAATTGGCCTCATTTTCAATTCTTTGCTTTCCGCACATGCATCTTGTAAGGATGCCACTTCGAATCCGAAGTTATAATTCTGTTGAATGTAGATTTAGTAACGTCTAATTCATTTTTTCTTGCAGAGATTTCCGGATTTTCTATAAGTGCTCCTTGAACAATTCGAACATTTTCTTCTGATCGCCCCGTTTTTTTCCGTCCTGATCGACCTATGTTGAGATTCAGGCGTGTTCCTTCGGTTCTGTACCTAGTACCATTTCTCCAAATAGTCATCTTTGTTGGAGACTGTCTTTCAGGAAAATGCTCTTGAAATGATTGAATGACCTGTTGGGAAACTTTTCGCTTGAAAATACTTCTGAACGATGAATGTTTTTTGTTCTTTTGTGAGTTGCATATTGGGGAGGCTCTTCGATCGGTAAAAATCTTGTATAGTTTAAGATCACGCTTTCGTATTCATACGTAATTCAACTTACGAGTTGAAGCCACATCAATGATACCAAAGAATAAGAAAACAAAATGTAACTTTCCCCTTTTTTGTACGTTTAATAGTTTCTGAATTACAGCCCTTGAAAATTGGGTATCGTTTATTTGGGACACCCTGTATATATTGAACTTTTTCTTTCCATTAAAAATCAGCAAGAACTTTCCGGATAACCTGATATATACATTGTTTAATTTCGAAATTGAGGATTTGGTGGTTCTGAACTTGCCGGATGTTGCAGGTTCCTCGAGCAGAAAAAGAAGAGTGTGCCGAAAGACAAACACAAGCGGGAAGATCTCACACTTGCCATGGTGAAGAAATTCTCCATGAAGGTCAAAAGTGTCCTAAACGACGACGATAAAGGAGAAGCTGAGCGAGTTCAGGAAGACGATGACAATGATGATGACGACTGGTGAGTTGACTTTCATTTGTGAGTTGTATTTCATTTCCTTTATTTAGAGTTAAAGATAAAAATCAATTAAGTAGTTCATGTGAGAGTTCAAGGTGTACATAAACTGAGTAGTTTATGCGACTTCTTTCATAACTAGTCAAGATTTTAATACTGAGAGTGTTGCATATTCTAGAGCACACTATTAATGATCTTCGTGCCTCATACCCAAGTGTTATCAACCGTGATCTGTCGCTGATATTGCCGCCCCTCTCGTTACTCTTTACGTTACGTGTCAAAATTCCTAGGTTCAAGAACTTCAGTTGCGATAAAATGCAAGCTTATTTATATGCGTATGTGTAGCTGTGATGTAGTTAGGGAAGCGTCGACCATGCGAGTAAAAATTTGTTTTATCTAGTCAATAGAGTTAAAATTATTGGCTATTCGAACGAAATTACCATTAGTATATCTATTTGCTATCACCTTGAGCTTCGCCACGGTTTCTTAAGAGAATTTGTTTACGTGGTTGTCGTCTATGTATTGAGCATGAAGATGGTGTAAACGGGAGAAGTGTTTATAAATTTTTACACCTGAAAAATAATTTATCGTTTTCCATCATGTTTGCCAGAGTTTCATTCGAAGTTTCACAAAATTCTGGACTAGTGATTCAAAAACTCTCCCCAAAATCTTATGTAGCTGTATATGTAGGAATACGGGCAGTACAGTTTTCTTTGTTTCACGAGCGATTAAATTTAAGTTAAGAGTGTCTTCGTACTTACTTCAGTCTGATCTTTAGTCGAGGAACTGAAGAATTTTTTATCAGCACTTGAGTGCCGCGAGCTCCTCTTTGTTCGCTCGTAAAACTGGTGAGAAGTAAGCGAGTTTATGGATAAAATGTTCAAGGACATATCTGCAATTTAAAATGTTTATGATAACCCAATTTAATTACATAATTCTAATATTTTTATTTTGGGAAATGTCACAGCATTAATGTTTCGCATGTTGTGATTGGAGGCATGAAGATATCCATCCACAATTAGTTGGAACAAACGTAAACTCCGTAAGAGTGCTATTAACTCCGTCCTTTTTAATTAGTTTATCATATTCTATGTAATCCCATGCAAAGACCTGTTATAAATGCCAGGTTACTGAATATAGTAAAGCCTATTAAAAATCATAAGCTTTGATCCGGAAGAGTTGACATTTATTTCACTGATTGAATACATGTCCTCGCATGGAGCAGCTATATCCTCTTGGGAAAACGAGTTTTTTCCTCGCACGACAGGCTGATCCCTTTTTTCCTACCACGACAGGCTGATCCCTATTTCCTACCACGACAGGCTGATCCCTTTTTTCCTACCACGACAGGCTGATCCCTTTTTTCCTACCACGACAGGCTGATCCCTTTTTTCCTACCACGACAGGCTGATCCCTTTTTTCCTACCACGACAGGCTGATCAGTTTTTTCTCCCATGACAGGCTGCGTCAGAAGGTGCTGTTCTCGGAAAATGATCCTGTGCTCGCTAAGGACGCTAACACCAAGGACGACTCGTGGTACGCTCTCGATGATCCTCGACATCCACTCAACAAACGAAAGCGGGGCGAGAACGTGCCTTCAAGCAAATGATTAGGTAAAAGCAGACTAGCCTGGGGTTGCTGATTGAATGAAAGGTAATTTCAGAGTAGCCCGGGTTTACTGATTGGATGATAGGCAAATTCGGAAAAGCCCTAGGGTCCTGATTGGATAATTGCCAATTTCAGAGTAGCTCGGGATTGCTGATAAGAATGGGTTATCAATAAGTAACGGCTCAGCTTGAAATTTGTGTTACAAAGTGTGGAAATGAGTACAGTTCGTGATCACAACTAAACAATTGAACATCAATCAGTAGATATGCGTGCGTAGTTTTCTGAAGGGTTTACTAGAGTTTACCGGTGCAGTATCTGGTAGTGCTGACAGGTATCACGTGTACTGCTGTTGGCCAGTAGAAAGAATGTCGCGAGTTTAGGAAACATTGCATTCAACCGGGAAACTAATGATGCAAATATACATTTTAAAATCAGTTAAGAGCTATAAATTAATGGAAACGTGGAAGACCCAAAAATGTCTTCTGATTTGTCACGTTCAAAATTCTTATGGAGCATGACAAATTGATCGTAGATGTGAATCTGAGGACTAGCAGACTTAAGATTTTGCATCATTTTTTGAATCACACGTTTTACAACGTGATCTGTTTACATTTTAACAGTCACTTATTTTACTATTTCAGGGAGTAGTATCATACGTGATGGGAATTGTAACACACAAAGCCATCAGTTTGTGGTCAAACTGATTGCAGATTTTTCGTTGGGCTGCCATAGAGCGGCGTCAAAGACAGTTTATATCTTCGTGAAAATTGCTGTGTTCGAAGGCGAAGCATACACATATTTTTTTATGAATATTTATTTTGTGGCAAATAATTTTTATTCTCTGGAAAAACTCTAACCTTAAGTGCTCATTCAAGCAATGTTCCCTCTCCCTTCATCATTGAAGATCATTTAGCATGCACATGTATGACTTCGAGTGTGCATTCACAATTAAGATCTCTAGATCCTGAAATGCAACTGCGCTTTCAATGTACTTGGAGTGTAACTTCGGACTGTTTCCTTCTCCTTTCTGGTTATTTCAACTGCATAAAGTAGAGTGCTCAGTGCTGAACAACATCAACCTCAGGATAAAAATGCAAGTGTACAAGACACGGATCTAAAACATAAATTTTCGTGGCCAAACAAACTCTCAATTTATGTACAGAATTTCTCCTTGACCGTGCGAAGTGTTGTATAATTCCACGTGCAATTAACTGACCTGAAACATTTTAGCGTGTCTTTTTCAGTACGTTATTATTGCAGTTGGCAACTAGTTTCCTTCAACTTTGAATATTTAAAAGAAAATAAAGTCGTAAATTATTAACAGACTATACAGTTCCCTCGGAAGTTCCACGATTTAGATTTTACTGATTTGAAATTATTATACTGACGAATGCATTAAACATGTGTGACGAATTATTGTGCTTTAAATGAATATTTTTCATTAACATATACAGAACTTCCATTGTGCATCTTATCTACCGATAGCATGGCCAAGATAGTGCCCATTGAAATTCCTTGATTTAAAAGTGATAAAATCAAGGATCTATCAAACAAAATACATTTTTCAGTTGTACCCGTGGTAATATCAGAATCTAAATATTTTTCATGAATGTATACATACCTTTCATTTTTTATTATCTACCGATAACATGGCTGTGTAAGAGAAGAAAGCTAATAACGGAACAAATGACGTGTTTTATAGTGATGATCCGGCGCCTTTGGTACCCACAATAAAATTCTTGTAATATATGCATACCTGTTCTGATTTCAGTTCAATAATTTTTCTTCAGTAATAGATGGGAAGTGATGGGACGGACAGAAACATAATCGACTATGAATCGTCATCTCTCTGTATATAGATTGTTTGCACATAATTTCCAAATGACGCCAAAAGACGACCATTATTTGTTGATTGAATTGATCGCAAATGATACGGTGATTACTGAAAACTTACAGATAACATTATGAAGACCTTCATAGCCGACCAAGATTAATATTGCAGTCCGTATTCTTGTATCCAGTCCAGCGAAGCTTCTGTGTTGCTGGCAGGTTTGTACTCGCATCCGACGTAGCCAGTGTAGCCTGTCAACAAGATCACCGGTTTATGTCAAACATCTCGTTGAAACTTGCAACATATAATAGCTTGAATGCTATCTCATGCTGAGTCACTGGTCCGAGTGAAGGAATAGCGTGGAAGTGCATCATATTAAGGATAATTATATTTTTACTTAGCAAAACGCCTTCTTCACCTGATTACTGGAAATCAAGTTACTGAGTGAGAAAAAAGGCACACAGTAAAGTTTAGATCGGAATCCCTTTCTCTGTATGGTCTCTAGCTCCCTTAATTTGACTTAGGCTCAATGAGGTTGAGCTTGGGGTACTGCCTCTCTGAAAAGGCTTTAAAAGGAATCTAGTGTGTGGCTACGCATGCGATTATATGAGACCCTTTGAATCATACGGTACCAAGCCCCAAAGACAACGAAAACGAATTATGTATACCACTGTCATCCACAAACCTTCCTGTGTCTGGAGATTTGAGTCAATCATTTTGCAAATATCTTCCTGTGCCTACGTCTCAATCTCCGGACAGAGGAAGGTTCCGGACAGTGGTCAAAATACTACCAAGCTTGCATTCATTTCTAAACTTTCTATAGATATTGATGGACAGAGAAAATTGATAAAAAACACGAGTAATGTCTGTAAATAATTTGATCAACTTAATTTACGAGTAAGCTAAACACTAACGTTTTGAAAGTAGAACGATTTCATCATGGTTAACACTAACAGTTTTATTTCAGGGCAGTATTAATATTGACAATTTTCACACTTGAAAATAACTGACGGCAGTTAGCGGTTCCGTAAGAAATTTCAACCAAGAGAGAGAGATTCCTCTCTACTTGTTATGACAATACATTTGAAGTCTTAAGACCGTTTGATCTAATTCAGATCGTGCACACTTCAAAACGTCAAAATTGTTAAATTTTCTGGCATGATCCTCGTGAGATGAAATTCGTTCATGAAGTTTTCCTTAAGAACTGTGTTCTGCGCTCCAATCTTATTTTCCCCTGTGGCAACAATATATTCTAGCGACTACACATATATATTACACAAGCGAATATATTAAAAAAGTTATCTGCATTGTAAAACAGTTTTCTATTTGAAAATACGAAGTTCTGGTGTCGGTTACTTAGCTAAGACCTCACCAGCTGCTGACAGTTGGTTGAAAATGAATTTGTAGTTAAGTTCACCCGCCAGAGATGGTTCGTGCCGGTGGGGCGCCTGTGCCACTTGAACGTGCCCTGATAAATAAAAGAAAAAAATTATACCAATAGTTAAACGATAAAACACAGGAATATCATCGGAACTAAAAATCTAGGAAGAACCTAATATGGGTACAGGAAAAGAATAAAAAGTGATAGAAAAATTTCATTCATTTCTGCACCATTTATGCTATGCCCTCAAGTTTCCACTAAATAACAGGAAAACTCACAGCCGTAATATACATAACCATGTATACTGACCCAGTGATGGGTTGCTTGTGACACTAACGTACGAAGACGAGTATCCTTTAGAAAATATAGCGCTTTGTTTTTGAAAGACGCGTTAGCTTGAATCTAAACTTTTGGATACTCATACATCGGTTGAAATACAACCGAAAATGAAAGCTTCGAGTTAACATCATTATTTTCTTAAATTTACATGTGCGTAGCAACCAAAGTATGCATCTTACACTTTAAGGGTTCTTAATCCCAGAAACCTAATTTTCTGTTGTTATTGTAATAAAGTCAAGCAGAATCATAACCTTAACTATGAAAGTTGAAACTAAACTTACATTTACAATGTAATTTGCTTATTTAATCAGAATCGTATTACATGTATCAATTTAATTTAACACAGCCTCTTAAGGGACTAAAGAAATACAAATTTGAATAGTATTTACCGATTAAAGGCAAGAGCTTTGAGATGTTGTTGACGATGTTGCCGGAGATCATCTGCATGTGGAAGACGTCCAGTTGCAGGCGTACGAGAGGACTTCCTACGGCAGTGATCACGCGCCATGCTGATCACGATGGGAAATGAAACTTGGTAACAATTATTTTAGAAATAGTTGAAATCGTAAAAGTAAACGATTATCATTACACGAGCTATCAGATGAGAAAACAAAACTCCAGGTTCGAGAATAAAATCTCAAGTCTAAAGCGACCTTTAGCGATTGTCTTAAAAACTATGGAAGATAATAGAATTCTGTATAACAGTCTGCTCAACTTCATGCAGAATTGCCTGCTAACTTTTAACCTTTTATTATCGTGTTAGTAAAAAAAACATCTAATTTACACATCGTGAATAGAGAGAAGTGGTGCATTGGTGAAGCTGTAATAAGAAATCGGGAGAGTGCCATGTTTACTTGGTTTTCTTCGAGAGGACCATGCTCATATTTCCAGCGTTGTACAATTCAATAAGAAAGTATACGTAACAAAAGAGCTTGCAACTTTGTTCAAAGAATGGTAACGAGTTAATTCTGTCTGCTCCTGTGTCGTCAAGAGCATTTCATTTGTATTACCACAACCGACCACTAACATTACCAGTGTTTGTCCATAGAAAGTAGGTAAGGTTGACACCTAATTTATACTGAAGTAGCAGAGAGCTCATTAGTATCATAGTGTTGAGAGCAATGCACGTGTTTGGAAATTCCGTGCATGATGCGTACTGAATTTTACTAAAGAGGAACAGCAAAGGAACAGAATACCTACTTCATAACATAATTCTATGAAGGTACTTCCATCTGTAAGTTAAATAATTCGCACGTGAATGTAAGATAAGAGAACTGGTAGGAAAGTAAAGAACGAGGTCGAAGAAATTGGTAGCTTCTCTTTTTGACAGACCCTTTCCATTATCAACTGCCCCCTGGTATGCGTTGGGAAAAACAGCAAGGCAAACCACTGTTCCGGGAAGCATCGTGACTTTCCCATAATTACCTACCCTCCTGATTTACGTAAAAAATGCTAAAGTAAACCACTGGTCCTGGATGCATCATCACTCACCAGTCTCATAGTTGTTGAGGAAGTAACCTGGTTTGGAGATGCTGTTGATTGGTTCCAGCAAAGCAACAACGTTTTGTTTCTCCAGAACAGGCACAGCGAATCGGAGATTACGGATCAGGGTTTGTTCTTGGTCCGCAGGGGAGACGCCCTGTCCACTCAAGTCTCGCCCACTCAGCAGATGAATCCTAGAAAAATTAACAATAATTTCAATGACTTGTGCTGAGGAGAGTAAGACGTTGCAAATGCACTACTGCACGCGAGGTGTTCGTTAAACACTCAACTACGCATTTCTAATGAATTTAATTATAGTAAAGGATGAAGACGTACAAAGTAGAAGACGATGCTGAAACCTGTTTGGATGACATCTAAACTTAAAAATGAGAAAAAGTCTAA
Source organism: Trinorchestia longiramus (assembly GCA_006783055.1). Lineage (NCBI taxonomy): Eukaryota > Metazoa > Arthropoda > Malacostraca > Amphipoda > Talitridae > Trinorchestia > Trinorchestia longiramus. The sequence continues at coordinate 58,760 of VCRD01003208.1, forward strand.
ACGCCAATACGTAGTTATTGTTTGTCCTCCAAATGATACACTGGCAAACTTCTACATGAAGAAAAAGTAGGGAAGAGGGAGTAAAAGCAGTACTCCTAACCAACGCCAACTACGAACAACTAGCTTCATAAATTCTTCTACCACTGTTTCGTGATATCAAACTTAAGCTGTCAGATTTTATACCTCAGTCACATGTTTTTTAATATTTGTATCCAACGGATTTAAATATCAATTAAAATACATAGTATTTCGTGAACCTAACCTTGAATAGAAAATCTTTCGGTTCATGCCTATTATTCATAAGAATTCAAATCAATTCATGCGAAACGAATAACATTGGAGCTAGCCCTCGTAATCACAATTTCACCTTCGTTCGTATTAATATTATGATATTAAATACATGTAAAAAAATATAATCGCGCGTCCTGTTTTCAATCTATTTAATTTGTCTTTATCCCCAAGATGATATGCTTTGCGGCCAAGAAACCATGTAAGGTTTGCCTAAAATATTCTCGGGTATTTGATCAGCGTCATTCATCTTACAATATTAGTATTATAATTAACAAGTCCGTCGAATCATTTCAATTACAGACCAATACTCCTTAGCAAACACTAATAACGTCATGGGTTCTATCTTGCACTTCAGCGCCGAGTAGATGCTAGGAGAGACGCAATACAAAGCTCAGGTGCTTACTTGGCAGCACCGATGGTGGCAGCGTATTGCAAGGTGGTGTCCAAACCACTCTTGAAGCGCTGCTCTTCTCCGGGCTCCGCAGCGAAGCCGCACTCGCCGGCAGTCCGGTCCCCTGTAGTATATACATAAAAAATAAATGAACTTAATTTCAAATAGAGTATACAGTGCATATATATTGGTTTCTAAACTCTTAGTGTTTACATCTTATGAGTAGTGATGGTGTTTATCGATAAGATCTGAAGAATAGTAGTGATGCTTCAAGCGAGGTGAATAATGTAGTAAATTAATGATTAATTCTTAACAAAAAGCAGTTCAGTGAGCATTGCTAAAATCAGTAATTTTTAGTGTTTTTTGCTTGCAGTAAGGATTTGAATACTTTTGAAGTATGCCGTACAAATTCCAGAAAAAGATTTTTCGAACATATTAAATTGGATCCGATAACGGAGGTGCGTCAAGTGGTAGAAGTAGTAATTTAAGTTTGCTAGCACTTCAGGTTGAGATTATATACCCTGACAACACAGTACTCACCCTGACAACACAGTACTCACCCTGACAACACAGTACTCACCCTGACAACACAGTACACCCCTTGACAACACAGTACTCACCCTGACAACACAGTACTCACCCTGAGAACACAGTACTCACCCTGACAACACAGTACACCCCTTGACAACACAGTACTCACCCTGACAACACAGTACTTACCTTGATAACACAGTACTCACCCTGACAACACAGTACTCATCCTGACAACACAGTACTTACCTTGATAACAATTAACAAGCACGGGCTTCAAGCCAGCGGCGTCGAGTGCAGTTCTATAGTCAGAAGCAGGCAGGTCTGGCCAGTCACTTTCGACTAACAGAAAACCTGCTCTTTTAGCGGCCACACATCGGTCAGCTAATGAAGGACCGGCTTCGCTGAAAAGCCAGCTTAAGTTTGCGCAAACTCGCATGTCCGATGTCTAAGAAGTTTTGTAAAATATGTAAATTTTTGTTATCAAAAAATAAAACTTATTTTCAAGTGTTGATCTATTTCTCACAATTAAATCCACGATGCAGCGCAATGAATACAATAATTAGTGAAAACATTGCAAGCAGTCACCAGGTAAATACACTGTGTTAATTTCTACGTTCTGATGATCATAAATAAAGCTCAATATTTACTATTTCATGGAGTCACAGGAGCGCTGGGAGAATATCTAAGCAACTCCGTCGTAGCTCTCCTCACGATCCACCCTCACATCTCTTGCTGCTTCAACCAAACCATTAATACTCACAATCAGCAACTTCTCCACATAGGTACTGGTCACTAGCACAAATCCCTCCTTCATCGACACTAAAATTAGGTTCCCTTGATTTATTCGTTCAGAACTCTGCCTGCCTAAATTTAAGCACTCTGTACATGAAAACACGTCAACCGTAAAGCCATTTCCCCTAAGGAAAGCCATTTTCACCAGGTGAGAAATTTAGTAGAAAAATAGACTTTATCTAATTTGGCTTCTAGCTCATCAGAAACTTTTGTCCCATCTCTTCATATCGGAATAAAATTTTTGAATAAGTTCATTTTCACGTCACTCTGACATATTTGCATTACACAAAGCTGCACGAGCACCAATCTGATACACTTCTCGTTGTACTCTAACTACCATCTCCATTTGAAGTTCCCATCGTCATGATCTCTCTTTCTCACAACTGTAGTATAGTTTTTCTAGTTGGATTTGACCGACTGGAAGTCATTACTGGCGCTTAAAAATGAATTTCGGTACCTTTACTGTGACTCGCATATTTGCCGGGGGACAGTCACATAAAGCCCCACGCTCTTCCCTGATGCAGTGACTTCACTTCGGCATCTGCTCTAAAATAGTTTTACACCCGGACATCGAAATAATACAATAAATCATAATTGAATAAAAATGTATAAGATCATGTTTAAGCTATTTTCACAGAATTTGAGAACTCTGCATTTACTTCCACCACGGCGATTGTTTTATGGAAGAAAAAGTGCGAGTTTGTACAAGAAACATAATCGAAAACGATTGGAATTCAAAATGTTACTCTGTGGATCGGTTCCTAGAGCAAAGAGAAAGGTATACATAGTAACTAGCACCCAAAAGAACTACTTTATTGCAAGCGGGGCTACTAGTTTCGATTCCGAGAAAATAAAGGATACTGAAGGGAATCATGCACGTAGAAGTGATCGTGGTTATGGATATGCATGGCCCGGTACAATAATTGTAGGTTGGAAAGCGCTATGATTTTTGAAACTGTTATACCATAAACTGTGTACACTGGTAGTGGCCTACTATTTAGTACTGAAGAGGAATCTCTTTTAATCTGCTTGTCATGGGTCGGAATTACCAAACAAAGCAGACGACCTACACGCGCACTGTCTTTCAGGACAATATTCCTTAGCTCACGGAGGAAATTGAGCCCAATGAGTACCTGAGCCTGTAATAGACACCCCATAGCACCCTGACATCGGCAATACTCCACGCATGTGATACGTCAAATATAAAATTATAAGGACTCCATAGAATATTTGATTAAATGTGGTGACTGCCCAAAAAATCCTCAAATTCCAAATTCTCTGCCATTTAGCAAACCAAATTTTAGGGTTAAATTATACTCTTTCTAAAACTGTAAGAGCATGCATTTAACTAGGAATAAGTTTTAAAAGTCACTGCAACACCAGGAAGAGCCATCTGCGGCAAAAATTCACTTAGATAAAAACAATTGATAACTGCTCCTTCGCTTACCATCGGGCAGTAGGAAGCTTTTCGACTTCCACGTGTACATATCGCAGCTTATTCAGAAATAAGAAGGTAATTGGAGAACTATATCAGCAACATCTGAAAAATTGTTTTAAAATAAATAATAATAGATGTTCGTATGTTAGACAGTTTATAGTAAAGATGATTTAATCAACCTGGATAGTATAAATAGCCTGCAAAGAAAGATAAATTTTCAACGAATTCATTAACTAAAATTACTAAAAAATTGAAGCAAAAATTTTTCCTTTCATTTTAGGGTTAGAATACGCCCTACTGAATGTTGACTCTTTAACCCATTAAAAATAAAACTTTACTTCCACACAGAAAAAAAACGAGAGCACAATCACCTAGAAAATAGCCAGACATTAAGCATTGACGACCCTTACGACTGATAAGTAAACGTACAATGAAGCCGACTTATAAAATCACTAGTCCATATTTTCACGACCAGTGATGAGCTGTATCCAACATGGGTTGTTCTGGGTAACTAGAAGATACATGTGACAAGCTACGTAACAAGCGCATGGAACGAATAAATCAATTGTACAACAAATGGCAGTGTAACCTTACTGGGGAAACTAAAGATTCTACAGAATGAACAGCAGTGAATCTACCTAGTTTCGGAGTCAGAGGACAGTGATAAAACTGTAGAATGGATCAGGCTAGAAAGCGTAGACCAAGTATAATACTAACTTTTAACACCGTAATTTGCGTGCCTGAAAAAGTTCATGCGTATGCAAACCGCACGAATACTTTCAAGCATCTGATACTACCATAAGGACGGGATACAATAGTGAAATCAAGGGCAAGATATGTTTTTTAGAGAACTCAAATGAAAATACATTTCAAACCTTGAAAACGAAAGATTCATTTAAAGAATACGTCTCTTGGAGCTGAAAGCAACTCCAAGACCCGAGAAGCAGGGTATTGGAGAGAAAAATCACGGTGAACTGACACGAGTTTTTATTTATATCAAGGCTCAGATAATACACTTTTCAAGGATTCAAAAAGAAATCTCGTCCCAAAACAAAAATGAGGTAAATTATGCAAGCTGATTCTTCTAGGAAGTCATCAAGCAAGAGTAGCAGAGACTAGAATTGAGGCCAATTCAGGAAGCTGCAAGGACAATTCCAAACACATTTTCATAAAATTAAGCAGCAACACTTAAGGCTAAAAACATCTATTAAATATTCCACGCCCTAAATTCAAAACAAGAACGAAAAGATGAATCCCACGACTGCAGTCATATCTCATGAATACATACAAAGCTAATGTATTAACATCACAATAATTAAAAACAAAATTTAAACTAAAATAGAGATAATATTCCTTTCCAGCGACCAGCGTCGAAGGTGAAGCGCAAGTCTTGCGCGAGTCATTTTCTTAACATGAGTAATTGAACAAGCAACAAAAAAGGCATCGAAAATATACCAGCTATTTTTCCCGAACCTTTACTCGTTATCCAATCGGACATTACGGCAGCTTAAATTCTCCGCAAACATGCGGTTAACAATGAAATTTAAATTTTTCCCCACTGATGATCTACGGCTCCAGTTCCATATTTTTACTACAATTATTTTGTAGAACAGCACTTCATTGTGGTTTCGGATGAATCAGTTTGGAAAATTTGAAAATGTGCAACTTTTTTTACAAAGTTGCTTAGGACGGAGTTGCTTTCGCTAACGTTTATGACCATTTTCTTCAATGCTATGCAGCTCGAAACCACATGCATGACTTCCCACACGAAGCTGCTAGCACTGATGAGGAAAGATACAAGATATAACGTGAAAGGAAAAATTCTTACTTAACGTACGGAAAACCTCCACGGGCAGGAGCTAAGTTTCCTAAAATTCAGCAACCAAACCCTCCGAAGGGAACAGACTAGATGCAAAAAAATAAAAAATATACCTATGATGAACGCACTTTCACTGACCTCGAAATGTCTGGATTGAAGCCTCAGTTGTTAAAAAGCAGATGAAATAAATGAATAATGAACATTTCACTAAAATTCGCAGGAGCCAATAACGTTAGAAAGCGTTAAATGAAAGAACACGTACTGATGTAAAGTAGTTTACCCACACGTAATGTTTAAAATCAAGCTTAAAAATTTCCTCATCAAGGTATTACCATGCACATAGGCCGTGGCCACACTCAACTAAACGTGCAAAGTAAGACGCATGTTTAAAATTAAAATAGCCCACAATACGATCGGGTTCGAATTCCATCTTTTTCGCGTGAACTACGTTTTAATTCCGTTTTCTAATTTTCAAGTCCCAACTGAGCGCCACAAATATAGAAAAGCCTATGGTAAATCTCGGGATAGAGCAAATACATACTAAGTAGGGCTAAGGAGGTAGTGGAGTGCTCAAACTTGGCATTTTTCACGACGTAAGGGACAAAGCCAAACAAAACGGTTAAACACACACACCGCATTGAGAACGAGTAGCTGTAACATCAAACCCCTCTTTCAGAGTAGATCCTTAAATTTTTTATTCATAACTTGCAAAATCTACAATAGTTAAATTGAGGATGTGTTAAAGACACCAAGTACTGCAAAAACAATGAAATACTGAAATGTAACAGTTTTTGTAATGTTGAAGAATCAGGAAGTGGTCGAGTATACATGACGTACCCTAAATCAATACCGAAATAAACGAACAATTAGTTTTTCCTACAAAATACGCAACATAGATGAAAGTATTCTTGTGCATTTGAAAATTCCCACTATTCATAATCACAGATCAGAAAATGAATTTTGATAGTGATTGCTATACAAAAATTCTACATTCAATAAATTCTATGAGTATATTCCATGAGCGGCATGAGGAAACTGTGAGGTTAGGACTACAGATCATAGAAGCGTTAACGTCACGAGGATCACTACATCTTTTATATTCAATAACCTACGCAATTCTATGGAAACAAAACGCTTTCAGTTAAGGAAAAACTCGAAATATGTGAGCCAAACTCATCACAATAGATCCGAGTTAACAACACATGAAATGTGAACTCCACACTTTTTTAATGATTATAATGAAGTAGTATACATGTATGATTTCTCCCCATTCATACGAACATATACAGTATATGTACAAACATGTCCACACAACAGGAAAAGATACCACACGATATTCAAACAAAAATATATATTTTTGTAGGTTATTTTTTTAAAAATTTCTAAGTGGGAAAACGCGCGTAATTCTTAGCAAGGAACATCGCCAAGGGTCTCTTTGATATACACACAATACTCATTAAGTCTCACTACGACAATAAAACTACATATCTCGACTACTAAAACTCTACATATGGCCAAGTAAACTGAACGTTTTAGACCAAGTGATAACCAAGGGAGGATAACAGAAACGCCTCAAGTGACAAATTAGAAATTTGCATAACACAAGCATAAACAAGATCATTGTGAAACTTCTGGAATATTTTCATTATTATTATGAGTCATTGAATTAGGCGCTAATTATTTTCAATCATCAATACCACAGGGAAGAGAAAATTTCAATTTTGTTACATCACAAGCCGATGTCTAACAACCTACTTTCTACTTTGAAAGCTGAATCCTACTTCAACTTTAAAAGAGAATGACAGCTGAAACGAGAACGCTGTGTGAAAATAATAAACGCGCATAAATAGTTCGTTACATAAAAAGCACAGGGTTCTATTCGTCATTTTAGTTAAACTAATCAATTAACCTTGAACAATTCGAAGCAGTGCCATCAAAATCCTCACAACACAACAACCGATATAAAATAGTCCAAATTACTCCTCGTTTGGAATTTGAAATGATTGAAAAACCAGGGTGGTCACTGGTAACATTATTATAGAGTTTAACTACACGGATAGATTAAATACAACGGTGGCATCGATCAAATTGGTTTTAACGAATGGTGAAGCGCTAACCTTGAGTGACGACCTGTGCTTTTTCTTCAAAGCTGACACGCAGAATAGGGCAACAATGTTATGCCATGCTGTACCTCTCAATCAAAGTTGGCCCGTGCTGCAAATGATAAAGAAGGAAGTAAAAAACGAAGATGAAAAAGAAAAATACAATGAAAAGGCAAGAAGAGAGGAAGGCGATAAAAATTGTAGAGTCACGATAAACGAAAGAAAAAATGTGTGA
>VCRD01003209.1:15747-32367 GCA_006783055.1 Trinorchestia longiramus
GAGCTCAAAAGAGACTAACATTCCCTCTACACAGCGACTTATCTTCCTTACATCGCACGGAGGTAGCATCACAGTCGTTAGGTTTTCTCATTTGGTAGCAGTAGTGATAAACATCTGACTTCCGTACGTTATGATCACTTGATATGAGATTGTTATTATTATCATCCATGCTACTGCTATTGTTATTATTATCCATGTTACTACTATTATCATTTTTTCATTATTAGTTTATAGCATTATTATAATACATAAGGTGTACTACTCGCTTGAGGAGTAGTTGAAAGAGTAACAGAGAGGATGTCCACGAGACGAGAAAGTGAAGCATGAGAACAAGTATGAAGACACTCGTGCGAAATGTTGGTGGAAAAGAAGAAGAAAAAAATGGAAAGATAGAACCCATCCGCCAATTAACTCAACGATACAACAATGATGCCTTGTACGATTCATTACGCAGAAACTATTCTAATGCTCATTTTGGAGCGGTTACACAAAATGAGAGAATAAATGACCGCTAATTCAGTGGTTGGTTGGTCTCTCTTCTGCAGCCATTCTAAGAGCCATCCTTGTATGCAATTAAAATAGCTGTCGACATTCCGAAGATGGGCAGACTGGATCCAGATCGAAAGTGGTCGTTTAGCTGAAGTGTGTCGGATTTCAGTCGTCTAGAGTTACTGTAGTAGAAAAGAGTGAGGGGAAACAAGCGAATATTATATTTTATCAACCATATTGTTATTATCATTGTCATTATTATTATTACGACAACGACTGCACGTGAAAGTTCCATGGTAATCCAGCTATGAACTGTATCATATACAGAGGCTTAAGCTCTTCAATATTTTATTATGATTACTACTTCTAATATAATTACCTAATAAAGGAAAATTACATTTTTGCAAAATTATAGAAGTCTACTTAAGAACAAAATAAAAAAAGCTTTACGACGTTGTAACTTGAAAGCTCAGCTGACAATACCGTTTTCTGAATGCTAACAAAATACAATAATATAAGAACTACTACATTAAGCTGATTCGTGTTCAGATACTCGCACAAAAGTACAGTAATGTTCGTGTAAGGCAAATTATTAAAGGCTATAATTGCACAGCTAACTCTTCTATGCCTCATTTTGTACGGTGTATATGTATATTAAAAGTTTCAAAAAAATTTGTTCGGTACATGATGTTGAATTCGATATGTGGATAGAATTATTTTTCTGCATCATCAGTACTTGTGAAGACGGTCACTTCATTGAATAATTTAAATGGAAATTCACAGTTGCTTTCTTTCTTTATCGTTATCTGAATAATTCAAAACGAGGTGACATTAATACATCTGGGGAACACATTATGAACGAGTAAAATTTCCGAGAAGAAAATTCCAAATGTTCTTCAGTTGCAGTCTTGCAGTACAGTCACATCCGTGAATCATTTCCAGAAATTCTACTCGTTCTTAATGTTTATTACCCGAACACATATCTTAGTTTTATGGTATTTAGGATGTTATAGAGATAATAAACCTTCTAATTTTCAGGTAAAAATACTTTATCCAGTGTCGGCAGTTCAATAAATGATGATTGGGCGTTTAAAAAAAGGATTGGACAAATTTGGCGTAAGTATTAAAAAATGGCGTCAAGACCAAAATGGACGCAGTGCATGTCTAGCCAGGTAACACTTGAATGAAACTGAATGGACACGACAAGAAAAATTTACGCCATTTTTTTCCCGAAATGATCAATTACTTTACGTTTAAAAACAAAATAAGTCCAAATGGACAGAGATAGACCAGAGTAAAAATACCTGGTGTAGCGAAAGGAAGGCCCAGGCTTGAGGGTAACCAGTCACAATAGTCCACCAATGAGCAAATTTCTGGTGAAACGAAGTCTAATTCAAAAATTGGCCTAAAATTCAATCAAGTACAATCCCCTAATGAAGCGAGTAAAACAGATNTTTTTCAACTTCAACTCACGCTAATTTCATATTCACCGAACATCCATAGTAGAAAACCCCTGTATTCTGGACTACTACTACTACTGGAGTTGTAGACATAGAGGCATGTGTTAGTTATGTCAGTACTCCTGGTCAGGTAACCGACGACGCTAAAGTCTAATTTTCTAGGACATTTGATACAGTGTTCAATAAATTTGTAGAAGATGGAATAACGCACAACCGTTCCGAATGACTGCAAGATGTGTCCTAGATTATTTTAAGTTAGTGTTATAGTTTACCTAACTCGGAGTACTGGCATAATGAGCGTAGACCTATATCTCTCCTATTACATAACTTAATTTTCTGATGTCCAGACCCAGCCTTCAGACTACAAACTCAACTTGATGACTAATTTTTCGTCAGAGAAAACATGTATCACGACGTCCCAACGTTTTCGATATGAACAGAAACTTTTAACACAAAATTTAACTTCAAAAAACACCAAAATGCGAAAGCTCGAATTTTTCTGACTGAAACAAACTGCTCTAAACGCAGCGTTCTCTTCACAGAGCACCAATAACCAAAAGCACTATTATTTTTGTTATCCATCGCGGGAAATTGAAAAGCGTTTTACCATGAGGGCCCACCGAGTCCATTCACATTTAAAATTCTCGATGAATCAAGTCAAGCGATCTGGCAATAATCAGCTAACAAGATCCGCTGCCGGACGCTAACTCTTTGAGTGTTGGCCAAACACTTCCCTGTTGGGTCGAAAAAGACGCTTTTATATGCTCGGAAATAAGGAGAAGCTGTAACGGGTGAGCGCCTTCCGTAGACTTATTGTGGCTTGGCTGGATCCCTTAGAGACCGAGCTCCAATATTATGGGATCCTAGCGTGGTTTTGCCAGCAATAATAATTCTCCTCAATGTTAAGAAATTATTATGGAAATATGAACGGCTCGGAAAAATATGGATTCACTCAGGAATTTAAGAGCGCAGAAACGAAGTAAATTTGCTGAGAATCAATTTGCCTTGCAAATTACCGGAGCTCTGAATTGAAGCTGGAATAGTAAACATAAGGACAGTAGTGGCGCTGTAGACAAAATTATTTAAACCCTTTCTAAAACATTAATGGTAAAATATACTCTCTAATTCTTTCAAGAATGGATTATTGGAACTTGCAAAAAAGAATCGTGGACACATGGAAATATTTCATTTAGATACTAAATGAATCGCAAATTATCCATCATCAGGGAAGCATATAAATTTCATCAATCGCCGTTGGATATAAATGTGTTGAATTGAACACAATTAATGATTGTTTCAAATCTCTGTACAAGAGGTACGTTGAACAAACGCAAATGCAAATAAATGAATACGATACACAAATAGATATGCACCACATACAAATACGCAAGAAAAGTTCACAGGTACGTTTTTAGTGTATGTACATACGTATTTAAAGCATAAGAACCCGGACGTACGACGAACTAATTCTCAATAATAAATTTGACTAGCATGTCGTACACCAGACACGTATACGCACATGCAACATCGACCATATTTTACTCACCAGATGGGATGAAGATGTTCCCTGAGGGGCTGCGGACCAGAGTGCCAGGCTCATACTCGTCGGAAGGCGGGGCGAGGTTAGTGCTGCCCGGTACAAATTGGGGACTTTGGACTGTGGACTGGATGTGAGCGGGATATTGGGTAGTGTTAGGCTGGTATTGTGGACTGTTAGGCTGGTATGGTGGACTGTTTGGCTGGTGGTAGTGGTGAACTGGGCTAGACTTGATGTGGGACGACAGGTTTGGTGGGTTGTGTGCTATTCGTCCATTGGGCCGCGACATACTGGAGGAATAGATGGTTGAGTGCAATGTTGGGGGAATGGTTGGTGGGGAACTGTTGTTGGGGGTGGAATTAGTGGAGTTGGAAGAGTTGGAGGGCAGCAGAGGGTTGTATTCGGCAGAGAGGTTCAGGGTTGGGGGAGGTGGAGAAGGAGGTTGGTTATTTGCACCGCCAGTGTGTGTATGCGTCGACGAGTCTGCACATAAAAATATCGACAATTATAACGAGCAAAAAACACACAAATCGTCATTTTCCTCACAGATTGAGAATAAATTATGAAAATACTCAATAGCGCTTAATTACGCACAAGCAAAAAGAGCCGTGTCAAATTATTTTATAGAAATCAGTCACATGCAGGAGAAAATAGGTTTAACTAAATATACCTTTCATATTCATTTTTTCAGAAGCTTAACCTTAATTGAAGCACCTAGTTTTAGTGACTAACTAAAATTTCACAAAGTTTTCGCATTAAATAAACAAGAGCAGCATGTCTGCCCAATAATATCTCAATAACAAGGAGCGTATTTATTCCTACAGCCCAAAGTCACACAAATTGCCTTGCATAGCACAATAAATAGGAGCTCAAAATATCACTCCCAGTATTTTTGCCAATTCATGGCGCGTTATTCTGCAAACTGAGACAGCATTGCTTCGGTGTTTTTGACGATAGATCACAATCTTCATTATTCTGAAAAATGTGAGGTGATTTAAGTGAGCTCCATAGCATGAACACTGAAGCGCGTATTTTAGGGCGAGTTTCTTAAGGGCAAAAAGCAACAACAAACGCTGGAGTAAATTGAAAAATCTCCCGCTACAGGAAAGCTGTCAATTCTCAGCGAGCCTCGATATTAAATTCCATGGGAGAAAACATACGCGTAGGAAGGGGGGAGTGACTTCACAGTGCCGAAAGATTTCTCAATTTTTAGAAAAGGTTATCGTTTTGGGAGGAATAGAACACGAGAGAGCAGCCTCTAACGAAGGGTGAGCTACATGGCGCTCTAACAGAGGAGGGTTCGATGCTCTGATGCGCTTACACTGGTCTTGTTCTCCCCAGACTCGCATTGTCAAGTGGAAGCATACATGTTTTTTTTCGTGAAGGGTGGCTTGAAATTTAACAGTGCCAAAGTGTTAACAAATTGGAACGAAAAATACAATACATGGAAGGGTTCAACTCAAATACTGTACAAAAGGATTGAGAAATTTCAAATGTGAGGAACATGTGTCCCAGTGTTAGAACACATTTACTACCAAATGTGACATGTACGTAGGTACACTTTTTTTCACTATTCCAGGTAAAATAGAAAACGATTGCTGCATGTGCATGACGTAACCGTAGATAAAGGCAAACTAAAAAGAAATGTGCATTTCCTAACTTTGAACAATTAAAAGTAAAAAAATTTAATTCCAAAAGGAAGTGCGTTGTAAGAAACTTTAGCCTACGCAGCGCACACAGGCTTGGCGCTCAGTGTGCAGGATTTCCTAGATCTCATTGAGGAACTATTATCCTAACTGTCTTCATATAGAATACCTCAAAATAATACCACTAATCGGTTGTAATTTCAGCAACACACATAAACCCAAACAATGATCTCGTAGGAATCAGTTGTGGGTTTGGTCTTGCTCAAGAAGACGGCAGATTTGATCTACAACTTTCCCCTTGCACGACTTCTTCGTTTCGTTCTCCATCACACGTCATTTTTTGGCGCTTCGAGATGCAAACACTTTTTTGCAGGCTTGGATAACTGTTCTAAGGCGTAAGCTGAAATTTTGTGCCTCAGATGTATCACATTTACGGTCGTTCATGAATTCTACTGTGCTTAATCGTTTCATTAATAAAGAATTATTACATAGAAAAGACTATAATGATTTCTAGAGCCAATTGCAAACTTCTTCAAGGTAGAAAATTTTAAAAAATACTGCTGAAAATACATGGATCGAGACAAACGAAAATTTTTTTTTGACGTAGGAAACGCATTTTGGCATTCAAAATGTATCTACGTTTTTTTTAATTTACTACTTATAATTTAATTGTTCTTTTTTATTCACATTATTTTCCTCACGTCATTTGTGTTAAAGCAATCAGCTGGCAGCGTGTTCATATTTCTGACATAATTTGCTGGACTTCTTGGAAGTTTTCTTTCCTCAATTTCAGTTGCAATTGAAGGTTCTCCAAAAGTGCCATTTTCGCTCTAAGAAAATATCACTTGTGAAAACGCGCGACTTTTATTTCTCGTGCTAAAGTTTTATTCGTGCAGTGCACTCTAATTTCTTGTTTCGCCTTCTAATTTCCTACATCAAGGATCATTCGCAGTCCCGTTTGCCCGACCTCTCTCAATCAGCTGTCCAAATCACGTTCTTTTGCTCTCGCGAATACTCTAAATGAAGGCAACACGCCTGCTTCTGAAGGAGGTTTCATCTAATGAAACTGCGTACAATTTCCGTGTTTGTCTTGAAGCACATGTGAGATTTACGCAACGCGGATCGCGAATCAAGATCCGTCCCAAATTTGCGCCCAGCGAAAAGGTGCAGCCAATTTTCTCCGAGTTCCTTGTGTACTAACGACCACGGATATTTTAGGAGATGCTGGTCTTTGGTCGCTAATTGTGCACATGGTAACGGAATCTTTGGCTTGATGAGTCCTAACCTCATATATAGTTGTATTTCATTTGTACGTTTCACACTAATCTGGATTTATAGTCTGATTTTCAATATGCTTACACCGTTTTTCAACTATTTTATCGTTAGAAATGAAATTCAACAACTACATAATCGATGGCGATTTCTCAAACGTTGAGAGACTAATTCTCCAAGAAAAAGAAAATACTCAAAATATTACCATGTAACTAAATACTAAATACTAGATGCGTGATTAAAAATACAAAAAGAATACAAAAAAAACATAAATGCAAGAAACAGGGACCTAAAACTGCTGTAAATTAAAGGAAAAGAAACAATTCATAAGAAATGACAAGTTCAAACACAAATGATCCCACTCACAAAAAGAGGATCCTCATGAGGAAGCAATTGTCTTCCTGAATAGACAACTCAAGAGACCCACCAGACATCTGCTGAGGAGCTCGTCCCTCGAAATTATATAGAACACAGTCTGATGAAGAGGATGAATTCGTTAATGAACGTTTCTAGAGAAAAACTCTCCTCCGTGTATTATGTTTGTTTCACAACTTCTCACAGCCTATCGGTTTGAGAACAATTAACCAATTAAAACGATGAAAACCTTAAACATAATAAAACTTGGTTTATGGTTTTCAAAATTAGTATCTTTAGTAAAGCATTATTTATACAAACATAACTGTAAAAAATACCAGCAGAAATTAAGTGTAAAGAAACAATTCACAATCCCTATACACCAGTTCACATCAAGCACAACAACTCAAACGGAATACGAGATGAAGTCAAGATAGCATGCGCATTTTTCAATTAAATAAAGTGCATACAAAGAAATTCAACGTACAAATGACAAAACTGGATGAAAGATTGACGAAACTTTGCCCAGAGCGCTGCATTAAACGTTGATTTCACATTTGAAGTTAGTTTACATAATTCTTGGGAAGGTATGAAAAAATTCTACTGAGAAGCACACACTTCACAATAAAAGAAGCATAACCCAAAAATTATAATTTGGTTATTTATCATAGATCTCAATCGAATGTTTTTTATTTCAACAACTTGCACTAAACTGGAAATGCCTGCCAGTATTTGTCCGTTGTTTTTATAAATGAAGTCACAGGTCGAGAAGTATCATTTTTTTCTCCTCATCGTCACTTTGCAGAGAGCGAGAAAACTCAGTAAGTGTTTCTCAAAAATAAACAAATTCAAATTAGTGGTATCATTATTGCTTAAAAGTAGCATTGCTGTTAAGCATTGCAGCATTGACCTGTATAACACTGTCACGCAGGGTTATCTCTATAAATACTGACAAGTAAAGACTTTCAGCGAATAGCAGAATAGCCCAAAGTGTATGGTGCTTGTTCAAAACGAGTATATCATTTTTCTGCCATACAGTTTCCCCTAATGCATCTTCTTTCGTCGTCTCTGTTGGTTCCAATTGTCTATTTCAAATCATTCATTGCCGGTTAATATACACGTTCTCATCTCAAATTGATTAAAATTCGACTGATTGCATCATTCGACATTATCCTCAGATTATATATAGCTTCCAGCTAGCTCAAGTACTGAAATAACGGACTCATTTGGGAATCCTTGCCACAAAAACCCGAGTGGTGAACAGTCGCACTGCTTTAATACTTTACACGCCTAGCTTGTCTTTTTTCAGCAGAATTTTCAGCACACGACATGTTAGCTTGAACTCATTAGAGTCAGACGTTGCTTAAAACATTGATAGCGGCGACACATTGGTACTTAGCACGCACGTTCACGTGTCACAAAGCATGTTGTTGATAGGACGTATCTGAGACACGAGGTAACGGCAGAAAAGGACAAAGTAGAATTACATTAAACGTTGTCACCAGCGAACACGTCCATATTTCACAGTAAATGACCATACCTGCCAGCTTGGTCCCTAGCACTGATAAGAACTTTATAGCTCGAGAACACGCAATGGAGGTGTTGAGTGGCGTAATGAATAACAGGGACTAGCTAGAGAAGTATTGCTAAGTCTAGAGTAGAAATAAGTGATAAGTTACGGGGTACGGTAGGAGCATCCCAACAGGTAAGTGTAGATTTTGCATATACCACTGACACATGAGATGAATGCATGCACGGATGTACCAGACAAGAAAGGGTAACAATTTATTCATTGTACTTTAAGTCGTATGTTTACCTAAATAAGCATTGGTTTAAAAAATCCAAGACTAAAAATCTACCAGAGTTGTATTAGATTGTTATGCGTAGTCTACGGATTTTACTCCCAGTATTTAAGTATCTTATCCAGACTCCCTGTAGAGGTCGTCCAGCGCGTACCATACAATGCTTAGACGATATGCAAAAATCCCGTCAATCCACGCTCGTTCGGAAAAGTGTCATGACTGATGCCCTTCATGCTTACATTCATATGCATGTATACCTACAATATATTTGTAAAATATGCATACGCCGAGATTTGGACTGCACACAGGTGTGTATATATCAAATATAGCCTAGGTTAAATGTCGTGGGTTGATTGCATGCCTTCACGCAAATAATTTTTTTTCCAATATTCCAAACCAAATAACACACATAGTTGTCATTGCAAATAAAAATTAATTAAATTTTCATTTGTGTACCTAAATACAAAATACTTATTTAAAACGGCGTTTATAATACAGTTCAAGGAAAAGTTAGTGGTCACGAAGTGAGTTACTGAATTAGTAGAAGCAAAATGAAAAATCCACGGAAGACAAGAAAATCGCAAATTCGAACCTATGATAGCTTCACATGGACAGTTAGAATGAAACAGACTCAGTTGACATTGTGTTGAGTTAAAGCAGTTTCACAATGAAACATCAATTCAACGTAAGGCTGGAAAAAGCCAGCTTACAATACGAGGATCATGAGCTTCTCAAGGAAGACTATCATCGTAGTAATACTCCTTGATGGTGACGTTTCAGTGGCAGAATAAACATACTGTAACTTAGTATGAAGGTCGGCACAACCTGCCACAGCTGGCAAAAACGAGCTAGTAAAAGCACTTCGATACAATGAAAGAGCAGAGTAAAAACATGAAAAAATAAACGAAGACAATCATGCAAGTAGTTCGTTGTCTAGTGAGTTAGCAGTCCTCTCTCCAGAGAGAAAAACAGAGAAGATATGAAGAGCGTAATAGCAAGTAACTAAACCCACAACGGACATTCGAAACCAGTGATTACTGCTGGTTCTCGAGGTACGTCGACACAAATACAAGATATATACAGGATAACTTTCTTTTTTGTAATTGAAGCTCACGAATGAGAGTTTATAAAAAAGTGTTCAAACTGTCGTTGATATGGTTGGAGCTTTAAAACTATCAAAAACTTCTTGTAAAAATTCTACAAATTGCAACTGGCTTTGCAAAATAAATATCAAAATGCATATTGAAAATTCCTTTAACAATTTATGGGTTCTATTGCAGCGTTTGCCAAACAAGGGAGGAAAATAGAATTTTAATTATAAAATTATGGGCTTAGACTTGAAAAGAAAATAAAAAAATGTGATCATCACGTAAATACAAAGGAAACTACTTATTAATTGAAATGCAAAAAAAACTCAGATGCGAGACTTGAAAAGAATGAAAAATCAAGTTTAACTTCAGGCAAGCAATACAAA
Source organism: Trinorchestia longiramus (assembly GCA_006783055.1). Lineage (NCBI taxonomy): Eukaryota > Metazoa > Arthropoda > Malacostraca > Amphipoda > Talitridae > Trinorchestia > Trinorchestia longiramus. Next base: position 25,782 of record VCRD01003209.1, read on the forward strand.
ATCAAGAATAATCTAAACCTAAACAATGAAGTTGAAAACAAAGGCTTGTACAGAGTGACGACAACAATTATAAGTTTAATTTATTGCATCTGGTAATTTCTGAACCTCAATTGACTATCTATGCTTTAGAGTTTAAATGATAATCTTCCAGAGTGTTGTTGCTTGATTCATCGTTCAAGTTCACATACATGAAAAAAGATAGAATTCACGTGAGGCACAAAAGGCTTTCAGTCATAACAAGTGGAAAAAAATACCTCAGAAACCTCTTCTATCAAATTTAAAAGCTTTACGCTTCTCGGGCAGGACAGCTGAAGGGAACACTAATATAATTTCAACTACATTCTCTTTCACAAACTTTGTTAACCCTATTTATACATCGGTTAGCTGTGCACTCATTAATAAAAATCACTAGCTTGATTAATGCTTGGAATAGAGCACAAAAATACACATGTTCATCTAATTCTCCTTGAAATTGTTTTTCGCAATCTACTCTGAATCGAAAGCTGTGGGCAATTTTTAAATCTTACACTTATTCTCTCCAAAGCCAATAAATAAAATGCACGTTTATACCCTATAATTTTTTCGTATTCACTTCTGACACTATGGAATGATAATAAAAAATCTGTAAATATTTGCAGTTATTGGGCAATGAATAGAGGTGTTTTAAGCAATGATGATCATATAATCACAGTCATGCCATACAGAACTGGTGGGTCGTCACTTCAAGAGAAAATTATGTCGGTACAGAATTAGTAGTATCTTATAAATTCTCTAGTTTCCCATACTTACCAGTTTTTTCGTAAATACACAAGACCCCTTGCTTATGGTGCGCAGCTTTCATGAACAAAATGCTCACTCAAAGAAATAGAATCAAACAGTCGCACAACTCGTCGGCGTCTTTGGCATAGCCGCGTCTTTTTAGTTTTATTTTATTGAAAAAAACTTATATTAAATAGACCAATACTGCTGTTTTAGAATATGCTGCCTAAAACATGACTTAGGTTTTGCATCACTGATTATACACAATTTATAGTTCAAATGCATGAAACCATTTCCTGACTTAATCTCTAATACAAGAGTATTTTAATCAAACCCTACAGGAATAAAGATGTGTGACCCCATTAAGACGTGTACAGGCTGAGAGGATAATATCATGACTAGTATTTTTCATAATAATCTTCTGCATAGAACTACTTAAGATACAAATGAAAGCACTAGTGGAATCGCTTTTCAGTCACTACATATTCATCTGATTTAAGAAATTACCAATGCAGTCGTGTTTCAGTAAAATTCAAGTATGAATATTTTTGGACCGGAGGAAGTTATTGATAGGAACCTCCGAACTCGCCTACTACACATTAAAAAGAGGCTAAAAATCGCAGTCCTTTTCATTTGAGTTTATTTTAAGTTGTTATATTTTAGGAGCGTTCTACAATCACGTTCCTTAGAGCTTGACTAAGATTTGAAAATTGGCTCGCCAGAATTCAAACTTGCAAGTGCACGCTTGAAAAAACTCACTTTGCACAAGCCGACCTAGGCAGCGCCGTCTCGTGATTTCCAAGCGAATTTAAAGGCTTAGGGGAGCGGTCGCTATGAAACGTCACAGGCAGATGTTGCAGGATAAAGCAATCCTACAGGATAGCACCAGGATAATAAAGGCCTTTAGAGAGAGTCCTCGACTTTTCAGGATAAGAGCGCAGAAAAAATCGTTCTCTGCCCTCGAGAGCATAAAAACAGAATGAGCAGTCGTACTACGATTTGAAAAGTACCGACTGAAATACGACTAGCAAATGGTAGCGAATACTTGGGTACAATTCTAAACTTGATAACAGGAATGATAAAAACGTCGAAATTGTGAGCGAGAATAATTGAAGGGAGCAAACAAATTGTTAACGACTGTGAAAATAGGAATTGCGTCAGACTCACTTTAAGTCACTGCAATTTCCTTATACTCAAAGCGAAGGTATAATTCTATTAACAGGTACTTGGAAACGACAGTTTTAAAAAAATTCACAGAGCTGAACATAGGATTCGATCAGATGCACCGTATAATGGTCTCATTGATACGTTACAAATTTTGTAATCCAGCTGAACAGAATTAATTTGTGAGAGATTAACTCATGGATTTCTTTAATAGTTATGGATGTAAGAGAAAACGAAGAGTAAGATTCACTTCAACACAAAATCACACTCTCCACGAACATCATTGCCTCAGCACCATGTGATCAAGAACAGCTGATGAAGATAGACACATAACCTAACAAACGTAGCGAAAAATGCATGAAATCCAATGATCAGCTAAGCAAACTTTCCGTAAAAAAATATAATTTCGCTTCTTTCTTAATATGTTCCAAGAAGTTTTCCCTAAATTGAACACGTTTGATAAAATTGCCCATTCCCAGTCACCTCGTCAAGAACGAAAACTACGAACATGATCATCTCATAAAATACTGTTTGCAAAAATATTATGAGAAAAAAAAGATATAAAAATACATGTTTTAGAATCATTCTCCCTCTGAGTGTATCTAAAAAAACTAGAAGTGTAGCACAAATGCTAAAACAAGCGATGTACGAAACACGCAAAAAAAAACTAGAGAATAAATCTTTTACTCATGCAAAAAGGTTTGGCGCTGTGATCATTTCTCACCTTCAAACTAAGTTTAAAAACAATAAAAATAAGACTCTACCTGTGTTATTCCAGAATTCGAAATGGAATATGATACAGTCTAGTTTGTTAACCGTGTCCTGACTGTAAAATCAACATTTTACAAGGCAAAATACAAGCCAACGACAGACAAAATAGAATGCACAACAAAACTTATTCTTAATGGTATAGAGTACACAACACATCACAATTAATTAAGAACATCACATAACACGACACAAAAACAATAACGAGCACCACATAACACAACACAAAAGCAATAACGAACACCATATAACACGACACAAAAGTAATAACGAACACCACATAACACGACACAAAAGTAATAACGAGCACCACATAAAACGACACAAAAGCAATGACGAGCATCATATAACACGACACAAAAGTAATTACGAGCACCACATAACACGACACAAAAGCAATAACGAACACCATATAACACGACACAAAAGCAATAACGAACACCATATAACACGACACAAAAGTAATAACGAACACCACATAACACGACACAAAAGCAATAACGAACACCACATAACACGACACAAAAGCAATAACGAGCCCCACATAACACGACACAAAAGCAATAACGAGCACCACATAACACGACAAAAGCAATAACGAGCACCTCATAACACAACAAAAAAGCAATAACGAATACCACATAACACGACACAAAAGCAATAACGAACACCACATAACACGACACAAGAACAATATTGTCACTGACGACCCAATTAAGGACACGACGCACTTCGCTACACTGCCAGTTCTGGCTTCACAAGCTCAGGAACAAATATATGAATACTATTGTATTCATATATTTATTCCTGAGCACAATATACAATAGAACCATAATTTAACAAATGAATGGAGAAGCCCAGTAGGTTTTACCACTTGCACACCACACAATATCACTCAGTAAGGAAGTGGAAATCTAATTTCCTGAGTACTTTACACATGACATAAAAGTACTCGAAATTTATACACGTTGGTATCGCTATTTATGCCCGCAAAATGAATAAACACTAGGATAAAATTTTGGGGGACTACAGGTAGTAAAATCAACCAGTTTTTAGTAGTTATAATTAAACGCTAAACTTATTCGTTATAAATTAGAAAAGTGGAGGATAAATTATTATGAAGTGCTAAACATATTCATTGTGAACAAGAGTTAGAAAAATAAATGGTGTTAGTACTCATATTATTGATGAATAACGCATTGAGTGAAGGTTCTTGCAACATGAATGAAGTGAACTATTTTTCTCATTTTTTAGACACTTCAAATTATCAAAATTAGAACCTTTTCCCTTCCCTATTGAACTTCAACTGAATACTCAAAAACTGCCACTGAAACTCAAAAAAACCTCCGTGGGATTTGAAAATAAAGTTCTCCCTGGCAGCAAAAACGTTGCTTGTGTTACAATTTTTCGTAATTTATTTTGCTAAGCAAACTCTCGTCTGCCAATCAGCAAACCTGAGTCATATTCATGTAAACATTCGTTCATTTCCTAAGTACTGGAATTAAGCCACGTGCAAACCTCAACATGAACTTACATTATCATTATAGCTATTATTATTACTATATAATTATCATTACTGCTAGGTCATTATTACTACCATTAATATTATTAATGTAATAAACAAATTTAACTACGTACATGAGCTTCATCAATTCGTTGCTAGGCACGCCTGTAGTATTATCAATTAAATATGAGCAAGAAATTCTCCAAAAACGGATCTCATTAGAGCCAAATTTTGGAGAAATGTGGTCGTTTTGCTACGAAAAAAAAGTTTTCAATATAAATTCGATTTATAATTCATTACGACTGATATTATTTAATCTAAGTAAGATAAACCTGTATATTTGATTGCAATTGATATAATTGTATCACACCATCACATTAGAAAAAACCTACGAAATAACGAATGTTTTATAATATTCTTTAGCACAAAGACATCACTTGAGAAGAGAAGATAATGTCATAATATATGTTACATTAATTACTACCACAATTGCAAAACATACCAGAAATTACAATGTAGACCACGATTGTTTAAAAAAATAATAACACAAATCAATTTTAAAACATACAACACGAGTAATGAACTAGTTATAATGTTCGATAATATTAAGGCAAAACGTTATAAAAGTAGACACGGTTATTAACGACAAAGACACAAGAGCACAACTGAAAACACGAGGCTACTCGACACATTTGAGCGTGTGTAAATAACACGCGTAACTGTTTAAGTGCGTGTAGCACGCTGCACGCATGACACTGCCAGTGTCTGAGACGCATGACAGCACGACTTGTAAACCCTGGCACTTCTGGAAATTCACAATAACAAATCCGTCAAAATTCCATCAATAGGCGTCAAAGATTAATGTGTCCTGTCATTCCATCTTTCATGTGCCCCATCATCCATGCTCCCATTTCCTTCCATCAACAAGAAAACATTTCAGGGCGAAATTCAAAATGTGAGCAGAATGTAACGCTAAGAACATCTAAACAAAATACATTTTGAGACACGAAACAAAAGCATGAATAGGAAAAAGAGAGGAAGCTTAAGTGAATATTTCTGTATGGATAGTTAGACGGCACCGGCAACTGGTCAGCTACACCTCGTTACAATTCATGCTATGCGAACAGCTGGACGAGCAGAAAATGCTTCACAAAGAGGCACGATGGCTCTTGACTTTCAAATAGGACCAACGAAAAATACATTAAAAATAAACCTTTCGAAAAAAGAATACACTCTGCGCTGAAAAGAAGAAACTCTTTCATGTCCATTCAGGCAATCAACATAACGAGTGAGTGCGAGTATGTGAACAAGCTGTGAAAACTGAATAATCTGACTGAGAGACTTTGACTGAATAATCTGACTGAGAGACTTTGACTGAATAATCTGACTGAGAGACTTTGACTGAATAATCTGACTGAGAGACTTCAACTGAATAATCTGACTGAGAGACTTCAACTGAATAATCTGACTGAGGGACTTCAACTGAATAATCTGACTGAGAGACTTCAACTGAATAATCTGACTGAGAGACTTCAACTGAATAACTTCAACTGTATAATCTGACTTGACCAAGACCATAACTAAATAGTTTTACTTGACGTATTCTTACTGAATAATCTTATTTCACAGACGATAATTGAACAATCTTGAATTAAATAATCTGACTTTACACACACGCCCAATCAAAAAGTCATCATAATGTTTGCAATGTAATACTGTAAGTGCATGCACAAGTGAAATAAACCATAAATTCAATTAATTCAGTATTTGTTTCTGGCCAGGGAATAAAATAGATGAAATATTTATTTTCAAGCATGTTCATTATTCCAATAAAGGAGAAATAAAATATCACTCAAATTTAGAATTGAACGAATTAAACACCATATATACACAATATTCAGAAGTCATCACACTGACATAAAGCGAAATAAATCAAACGCACGTGATAGAAGTACGCATTCGAGCTTTTTCCCTGGATTTTAGAAACTCACAATGTACATACTGAGAAGAAACTCTTCAATCGGAGTGATTACACTAGTACAATTCAGACGTGCATTTTTTCTAGTCAGAACCCAGCACAATTATTGAAAGAAGCCTTCTCTCCCTAATTTACAAGGGAACTCAGCCACTCTGTGTTGTGTCTAGGAGACTGAGGAGAACTCATGAGGTACACACACAGCCTTACAATGCATATTTAATTAATTGCTGGGATTAACTGGTGAGCTCTTAAAAGCAGGTCACATCTTCTCTGCTGCCAACATTCGCACAAAAAAATTTATCAAAATCCTAGTATTAGTTATTGGTGTCTAGAATAACAATTGAATGTCTAAGAGATGAGAGATAGAAAGAAACATGAGAATATCTAACTCGTGTTTGCAACTCGTTTAGATA
>VCRD01003209.1:34256-44323 GCA_006783055.1 Trinorchestia longiramus
GTAATTCTTGTCCCTGCTTTCAAGTATTCCGACTCAATTACGAGACTACGGCGGCAAAGAAGAATAACTGTTCAAAAAATGGCGACAAAGATGGCGGGAAAGTTGTGGCGCTGTAACTTGTAAAAGTTTTAATGGGGGATACAAGACCCTGGACAAACTTCCCGAGAGCGACTTAGAGAAACATAAGCTCAACTGCGTCGCAAGAAATACGTAAGCTGCAACAGGAAATTTGGCTTAGCTCGTACTTAAACCTGTTTCGCACGTCTACACACCTGGGAAATGCATTACACGTCTCTTTTATCTATGTTCTCAGCACTGAAAATACGTACACGTGAGCGTTTCATTGAGAAACGTTGTATTAATTTACCCGTATTAGTTGATTTAGCGACCAGGGGTGATGAGCTAATAGGCCAGTCATTGTTGATTTACATGCAGCGTCTCTCCGAGATAATGAATTAAAAAATGAAGTAGATGGATCAAGAATCGAATTTACTCGTGCTGGAGATTCGTAATGCAGAACGCCGACCACCCTCACAAGGGAGAAGCATAAATAGAACAAAGGATTAGACCTACAAAACTTCAAAATTAAACTCACGAGAGTCTCCGACTACAAATATTGCTGATCTTACGGTAAGTAACTGACGAGAACAGAAATTGAAAGTACCTTTCTCCTGAGAGAAGCTCAGGAATCTTACAAAAGAAAAACGAGGAGTGCAGACACCGAAGATACATACGCTGGAGAATAATCAGTCGCAGAAATCGCCCAAGGAACGGAATTTGAGGAAATGATTGTTTGTCTCCGTAGATGATGCGAAAGTTAAGCCATAGAGCAATATACTTATTGGTACCCAAGGTTCCAGGACAAAAATCCCGACAAATAAAAGTTTCTCTTCAAGACTAAGTCCGAAGAGGATATGTGCGTTTAATTTGATTCACGTGCATCAAACCTCAACCAACACTATGAGCTTATAGATTCAATGTGGGGAAGTTCATATAATTCAATATATATTTTCATTCACCAAGAATATTCACGATGAAAAGTTGCTCCTCAAAAAAGAAAATCTTAAGAGCCCTGCGCACAAGAACAAAAAGAGGTGCGTGATCAAAGATCTCCATACCAAGCAATGGTCTCAAGCGCTTCTGTGCCGCTTGCAGCAACGGACTCCAGCACTTATATTCCGAGTGTGTTCATTTTGAGAGCATTTATTGAACACATACACACAAGCTACACTGACACTTGCATTGAGGGTCATCAGTTATTAAAGCCTAGATGAAACAGACACTATAACTGCACAACATTTATCTCTTCTCACTTGAGCGTGTGTGATGGCAAATCATACTCAAAGACACGGAAATTCAGAATAAAGAATATTTGTTCATTAACCATTCACATAAAAGCGGGTTCAAAAATTATCTGGGTCTAGAAATTCATGTATGCTGTAGATGAACATTCATTTTTTTATTCAATTCGAATGTATTTCAACTTGCACGTTTTAGAAATGTCATGGAAGGACTATTTCACTAACGGCGCAGAGATTCATGCCATTTAAACATGAAAAAAATTCATTTCTAACATTCCATATCTTAAAAATAGTATCACAAGGCAACAGTTATTACTAAAATGCAAATATTTTGAACCAGCAACAATCGCTCCACTGAAAACAAAGTTAGTTTAAAAAAACATGCTGCCTCACAGGGCCGTCCTTGCCTCGTTCACAATTTGTTCAAGACTCTGAAAGCGAACATCCAGTCTTCCAAGTTAAGCAAGTACGCCGTTACGAGAATAAACGCTGCTAGTGTTCCCCTACCTCCCTAGGGGGTGTTAATTTCTAAAGGAAATGCAGCATGAAATACATTTAAAGGAATTTCAAGCAGACACATCTGGAGTCGCACTTGGAGACCCCGGAGCCGCATTAGCCCTGGTGTGTTCAGATGGGCTCCCTCTCATGGGTCGGTGGGCAGGTATTATCGTTGAGCAAATGATTACACATTCATTCAGGGCGTAATGTGATAGGTTTATACAGTTATTAATTGCACAAAATCGCTATTTGATCAGGGTGTAAGTGTTATGACATGGAGCAGCTAAGCGGTTATCAATTGCATCAAACACACGGAATCATCCAAGTACGCTCGATGTTCTGATTAGGAGTCATCATCATATCACACTGTGATGGTTTCTGCTGAACAAATCAATAAAATTGTATATGCATTCGTGTAGTCCTTTTTCACTAGATTTCCAAGTAATTTTAAACAATTTCGTATTTCGTGAAATAAAAACTTGAAAATTACATGAAAAAGTTAAAGAAAATTCACCAGCAACTGAGTCTTCAAAACATTAAAGATTTTTCGAAATGGATAAAAAACTTCATCTAAACTAACAAAGAACATTCGACGCAACCCCAAGATGAGATATATCACGAGAATTGAACAATCGTAGACCAAATGAAGAAATACACAGCTGAGTTCAGGTCCATAAGAACATGAAACCTGACCTCCAGACGAAGAATACTGGAACAGACCACAACACCACCGTAACTCCTCAATAAGTGAGTTTCAGCTTCACTGCAGAGCAGGAGTAGTCGGGGACACAACAGCACATGAGGAGCAATGACGCTCGTGCAAGATATTCAAATTTACGCACCTCGAGAGTCCGATAAAGATTTTCGGGCACCTTCCCAGCCTGGTGATAATCCGCGAACAAAGGAAAATTACTGGGATGTAGATGACGCGAAATTTGTAAGTTGTGCAAACGTTGGGAGCCGTAAGAAAAACTTGTTAGTACTCAGTTACAAAGCGAAGAAAACAGAAACAACGGGTGAGCTTGGCGGGATTAGAACGTTCGAAACGCTGTTTCAGCAAATATGCGCTGTAAGAAAAATCCTCTACCAGTTTAAAAAAAATTAGTCTGCTTATACGGAACTTATCAAGTTGGTGTGAGGCAGATAAGTAGGTGTTAGCATATCAATGATAACGTAAACGCATGCAAGTAAAAATTAGAAAATCTGAAAAAAATACACATGTAAGAACTCGATGGCATAAGGTTCATTAGGACCACCCCAGGAACAGTTAAAAAAATTCATTTCAATAAAAGTCCCTCACTTTATTTTAACCTAATGCAAAAAGGCACTGATACACCCTAGTTCCTATCTTGAAACTCCTTTAGTAATGAATAATAATGTTAAACAAATAGACAAATACTTATATTACTTGAACATTACTTCAACATAAAACACCTGTAAATAAACGAAGCTCCAAATAGGTGTGAAAAGATGAAGGGAAGAATGACCATTCGAAAAAAAAACTCATTCGTTTCTTAAAGAAATATTTGCTAATTGAAAATTTAAATAAAATATATAATTATACACAGCGCGTTCATTTGAACGATTTGAAGATTTAAAATAATTTTCAACAAACTCACTGAATTTACGTTGAGTTTCCAATTATTACACACGCCAAACAACGTAACTTACAGCTCTAAACCACTGAGAGTTACTGTAACTCCTAGTTACTATAACGTCTAGTTACTATAACGTCTAGTTACTATAACTTCTAGTTACTATAACTCCTACTTCTGTTGGCGCCACTGAATTAAATAGCTACAATGACTAGTAAGAAAGCCCAACTTGAGGGGTGTCTTGGTGTTTAAAGTTCAAGTATTTCAAAACATGCAACTTAAGTTGTCATCAAGGTTTCCCTATTTTTAAATGACAATTTAAAAAGTTGTAAAAGTTAGGAAGAGATGATAACAATATGAGGTTTGAATGAATAGGGAATTTTTAACATCTGTCTAAATTTAGAATTCTAAAAATCCGTTTCCTGACAAAGAGAGAAGCAAATAATTTAATTCTCATAATGTTTCAAGTAACGGAAATGTCATTTCAGTTTGCTGTTAATTTGGCTCATTTAGTGATCTTGAGGCGCTTAAATTAAACGTTAAAACTGTAAGAGATACCAATAGCAGCGTTCGGCCTTATTTCACATTTACTTCCACAAACCTTTATTCAAAACTGAGTTTGACAATTGAGAAAATTAGTAGCGAGGAATTAACAAGTAGGGCATGAAGGTTTCTATTGGTGCTATAACTCAACGGACGTGTTAATAACTTGTACGAGAAATAGTCCGGAAAACATCAGTGTACGACATCATCTTATTGAGAGGCAGCGTGGAGTCATCTGATAACAGTCACAAGGTCGCTACGGAGTCTAGCATAATGGACCGCATGTGAAAAAACACGCATGTACAAAGATGAGATAAGATTTCGAATACATTTTCCATCAGTGTTGCACAGCAAGACCATCCACCTAATATTCACAAATATTGTCTCCCCAGTTTCCGAGTATTACTCGTAGAAGGGTAGCTTTTAGAAATGGATATCGCCTACAGTGGCACTCGCATCTTTAATACACAATCGTTGAGTGCAGAGTCCAGTGAGCAAGCAGAGAGCCATGCAGAAAATGTTTTAAAAATGAACATGCAAATGCGACGAAGAGCGCCTGCATGAGCGTGAAAAATGAAAATGTACTTCTGGATTTTTTAGAGGGAGGAATTACAAGTGAATCAAATACGAGAAGCTGTATGTAAGGGTAAAATTTGTATATCCTGGCTTACTAAAATATGCAAATTACTAATTACCACTCATTAAAAAATGTATAAAAGCTCAGCAGGAATGCGTGGAGATGGACTGAACTCAATTCGTGTATTGCAGTGTCGTGGTTTTGAACGAATGATAATTTCAACAGCAAAATAGTGATCAGGAAATACGAAGCGAATTTATCTCTCTAGCCATGAAGTTCAAGATACCAATTCAGTAGTAAACTTTAAATAATAATGTTATACTCTACATGGAAAAATAGCAAATAATATGATTCCGAATAAAAATATAATTATTTAAAACAATATTTGTAAAACATGATACGAAAGAGGTATGATGGCAACGAGAATTAAAATATTGATAAAATTAGAAGTATATTTGGTGGTAACAATGACTTAGAGTTGTTATTAAGTCCAGGCAGTTATAACTGCAGAACACCACACGTCTAATACTGATCACTTCACATTTGTTAGAAGTTTTCCCCACTGAGACAAGTACTGCGATTGTACTACAACACAAAAAGTCTTTTTTTTGGAAAACAGCTTAATAAACTTCACGATTTGAATTCAAATATGAAAAGAAAATAATGCTTAAGCAGCTAAGTAATGGGATTCTGTGCGTGTCTTAGAAAATATACGTTTTTTTCTGCCCTTCAGCCGAACTGAGAAACGTAACCGATTAGATCTTCCAACCTAGCAAACTGCTATCTTTTTCCCAAGAGTAGCAAATTTACTCATAAGAACACTGAACACAAAGAAGCAACTGCGACTCAGAACGCTGGAATCTATTAAGCTTTCAATAAAGATTCATTTAAGTTCTGCACCACTTAATGACATTCTAAATTGTGCTCGTTCTATTCGATTCATTAGTTGATTGATTTAAATGGATATTTTAGCTGAAATGAATTACGTCATGCTAGTAAGCAAAAATGGAAAATCGTTCCAATAGAAAATCTACGGAGTTCTGTTCCAACATTATATTTATTGATTCAAAACCTTATAGGCGCTAAGAATTACGTGCAAACACTGACACAAAGCACATCAGTAGAAAAATCGATTAGCTTTATGAATTTATAACTTTTGAAGCAAGCTTAACCAACGTTCCTTACCTCGTTACAAAACCACATGTTCAAGAGCTTACACTAACGGACGTCCAAATGTCAAGCCTCTTTCATCATCGATTTCCAAGAGATTCATATAACTTAGTCTCGCTGTATTGACGCTTCATTCTTGAAATTGGTACTCCAATCTGACAGATGGTACTTCTCAAATCGAGCTTCGATTTTAACAAGTCTGTAACAGCAGACCTCGTTTCTCTTCTCATAGAATGGCAAACCATTTCGCAGACATCGCGCACCTCGGGTGCTGGCATCAGTCTTATTGTGCAGGCGGGTATCGGAGTGCAACACTTCTCACCGACACCCTTTCAAGTTTCCGTATATTCACGAACCTGAACCCATTTATTTTGAGACTATCGTTTCCAAAGTCTAAACGTGGCATTTCCGATAGGCTTAATCCCAGACAGAAGGCCTACACAGCAAAGAAATGCTGTTTGGAACATAAATCCAAACAATGCAGGAGTCTACAGGTTGCTTTTACGAAACTTCGTGACACAGTCATTGACATAACTCGCGTTTCTTAATCAGCCAAATGTAGCGATGAATTCCCATGGCACATGTGTGAACGCAGTTCCAATGTCTCAACTAGGCAGAGAATGGTTCATGCGAAATAACAATAAATTGAACGACGTTGTTTCCTTGGAGAGTTTATTACACAGGTCCAACTGCTTGGATAGTAATTTTAATCTATAGCTTTAGGATGACAGCAAAATCAACTCGTGTAACAAAAACGCAACACGAGTCTCGCAAGATGGACCATTACGTGAGCTTTACGATCGCTCCGCAGCAGCTCGTATGGTTACAATCTCGATACTAGCAGAATAACTACTACACGGTACAGTAACGGTTCCCTGATTCAAAAAAAATATTTCATACAGTACGAGCCGTTAATACATAACAAGTTGTAAATACAGTAATTACTCGATTCCGAAAACAGTCATGGAAACTGTACTTATATTTCTGATATCAAGCCTCGGGGGAGATATTATAATTTCAAGAAATTTTTAGATCACTAGCATACATGTTTAATGAAATGAAACTCAACACATGAAAAAACACCTAAATGAAAGCATATTAAAATATAAGCCATTTATTCGCTAAGCTGCACACTGTCAGTCCATATTTACTGTGCGTCCATTTTCACTTGATAATATTGCGGAACATAATCCGAACTGCCAAAAGCAAGCCCTCGTTCTCGACGCAGAATAATTATGAAAAATTGTACCGGTGCTTGTTAGCGTAGGGCGATTGTTAGAACGGGGCGATTTATTTGAACAGCCCTTTGGGCGCTTGAAAACACACTTTTGGTATTCCCAACGACGCTCCCAGTATTTCTAACAACACTTCCACTATTTCGAACATCGCTTCCAGCGTCGAGAGGGAGCGTCTCGAGGACGTGCTTGACAGCTCGCTCCCTTGTTTAGCAGTCCAATGTTCACACCTCACAACGAACGCGTCTTATTATTATTATTATTATTATTTTGTCCGTAGGTCCCACGGAGAGAACCCTCTTCCATTTTTCAGCGAGCGAGGGACTTCATTTTCGAGTACCGAGTTCGCACTTCTCCCTCGCTCATTTTCCTAATTTCTATTTGTTTTAGGATTTCTCTTTGGCTAGAAAAGCCTCTTCACTGGTCCTCGTGAAGTTTTGACTTGCCGGCTTCAGTAGAGTTTGATTTCCAAGGAATTTTTGCGAAACCTTTTCCTTCTCAGAGAGCGACTTACACCACTGTCCTCATCACAATGAATTAACGAACACCGTCACAACCAGAAATTGAAATTAAAATTTGTTCAAACTTATTTCAACAAAAATGCTAACTAATTTTTTTTTTAAATCCCTATAGACCCTCTCTGCCCTGACTAATTAAACATCAATCAAATACTTACTGTTCACGTCCTCTGCCATCGCACTGTCAGGACTAATACAAAACACAAACTAACGCCCTGTCATTATCCTGCACGCATCCACTGTAAATCCGCAATTACAGTAATTTAGCATTTTAAAGTTCATTCCCGAATAATCTACGAAATTATCAACAAAAGCGCAGTAATATCCAAAGTAGTATCCATACTGATATCCACATTGCAACTCGCTTTTTACTTAAAATTGTCACCTACTATAGGCACTCGCTCATCTTCACTAACAGATAATAAAGCTGCCTATTGCAAACCCTAACAAATTCTGCGATGCAGCTTCGTGAGCAAGCTGCTTAAAATAAAGAAATGTTTCCTGAGAAGTATCTTTGGGTACCTTATTCTTAAAATTCATGATTTTAGAATACAATACGCATACACTTTAATACTGCACCACACCGACATCATCTACAGTGTTAGCTGAGCCATGACGGGAAGGTGCACTGGGTACTAAGCATTTGCATATATTGTGTGAGTACTTTCCCGCACATAGTATTGCAAGTATTGTAAAAGTATTGTGAGTACATCGCCACAGACCTGTAATAAAACGCTTGTACTCGATAACTTTTCAGGAAAATGAGTAGAACAGAAGGTCGACAGGAACAAATGGAATACAATAGAATACCTACAAAAACTAAAAACATCGCATGGAAAACGGAATGGCGAAATGAACAACGTAGGCGGGTAGAAGAGAAAAGGGGGGATGAAGAAAGAGAAGCGGGAGGGAAGAGGAAAAGTAGGAAAGATATATAAATGGAAGGAGGGGATGAACGAAGGAGTGAGGGAGGGAGGGAGTGAGGAAGGTAGGGTGAGGGTGAGAGAGTGAGGGGGCATTTGAGATTTTCACACTTGAACACGGCCCTCTAGCGACACTCAGCTGCTCTAAAGCTCTAATTCTGGCACTCAACTTTTCAAGAACCTTTTGTTCCTCAATAATTTGCACATTGTAAAGCCAGGAAAACTGAAACAGTCTTTCGCAAGCTACAATTCTCCCCAGTAATGCAAACTGTGTTACCATGTCTAATTTTCCTGAGGGAAGTTGGTGAAGTTATTAGTACTTGGAAATGCAAAAACAAGCGTCAAGCGAATTCACGAAATGATTCAGTGAACTCCCTAGGACTTTCTTCGAAGGAAATTGAGCGACAGAAATGAATGCAAAGCCCGCAATGACAGAGGGAAGGCCATGGAATCGAGCACTGTAGCCCAGATTCTCTCGGTCAGGAAAATATTTGCAGTAGAAACAAGATCAGTGAAAAACAGAAGTGAAACTACAAGCTCGCTACAGCGTACACGCACTGCTCGTTCACAGTACGGGATAGAATAAGAAAACTCATTCCCATCCGAATCAGTGGATTTGTTCGATGATGACTTTTTAGACTAAATTACTGAAATTCGCCATCTAACTTCAATCAAAGAGGATGGTGTGGCTTGTTTGAAGATTAAGACACTCGTCACAACAAAAACTGAAAAAGTTCAAGCGTTTGATATTAGTTTTGCCGCATCATGAAGTTCATTTAAAGAATTTTGTCCCCATTTTAACTATTGAATCTGTAAGATTGGTTGTGACAGAAGAACCATCCATTTCCTCAAACATGTATTTGTGGGAGAATGTCACATGAAACTATAAGCCAACATGATTTGCATACACTCAGAAAACGAAATAAAATGTGTACAGGACGAACATATTTTAAATGCAAAAAAATACTTTAAGGCAGGTTCAATTATGGATGCAACAATGAAGAGGCATAATGAAGTCGAAATTAAAGGCGGCAATGTAACAATTTCACACGTACGTCAAATAAAAGTTTTTTTTTTAAATCAGCTAAGTTACTAAACTTGACATATGAACTTGTTCATATCGGTTGAAACTCGGGAAATAGAAATTTCTTGGGACTTGGGGTACAACTTAATGGAACAAAAATTTACTTATGGCACGAAAAATTCGCTTACGTAAAATATTACTTCGCGATCTCATTGACAGAAAAACAAAGATTAAATAAAGGAACCCACTAACGCATCACTTTCCAACACATAAAACACGGAAATAATAAAATAATTTTACATAGTAGCATTTTACCAAATAATTACTATATACATTCGTCAATTTATAGTCACATCAATCGCAGTGTCTATGCAAGCAAGACACGACACGTCCAAGTCGAGTCAAATCCACCAGGTCACGTAGAAGTCAAGGCCCATTGATCAAGTCACGTAAAAGTGAAGTCACACAGATTGAATGGCGTATAAGTCAAGCTACATAAACCAAATGATGTATAAATTGTCACATAGATCAAGTGACGCATAAACCAAGGCAAATAGATCAAGTCACGCATAAGCCAAGGCAAATAAGTGCTGAGGCTGAAGACCTCAGTGGCTTGACTGGAGGCAGCAGGCCAGCGTTACAGCACCTGCCACAGTAACGACTCAATTGACACCGCTGGCTGG
>VCRD01003209.1:52461-66286 GCA_006783055.1 Trinorchestia longiramus
GAACGCTAGGAGTAACAGGATCATAACTTACTTGCAATTCTACTCATATCGAGTAATGAAGAGAATGGCTTCAGCCAATATTTTGCATTATGGGAACAAGCTCTCGCAACAATACTGCGTCGATCAATGTGCAAAGATTCAATCCTGCCGTTTACAGTTCATAAGGAATAACCAGTCCAGTCTAAGGGCTGAACTTGACAACGGTCTGGCCGACGCAATTACTGTAGGCGATGCACAGAGAGCTGGAAGAAGATACATTCTGCCAAGCTCTTTCACCGGAGATGCAAGATATATGGCAAAACATTACCAGATGCAATGGCAATTGTACGGAAATTTGGCAAAACAACTCTCTTCATTACTTTCACGTGCAATTCCAAGTGGCCAAAAATAGTCAATGAGCTGATGCCAGGGCAGACTTCAGTGGACAGACCCGATCTGACAGCAAGAGTATTCAAGCTTAAACAAGAAGAGTTGTTAAAGGATATAAAATTTGGTGTTTTGGATAAGATGCTTCCTCATGTTAATACCACTGAATTCCAGAAACGTGGTCTTCCTTACTACCATTTTCTATTTATATTGGAAAATGGCCATGGAACCTGGGAAGATATTGACAAAATCGTTGTTGCAGAGCTTCCAAGTGAACCAAGTGAATCATAGAAAAAAGGAACTTTATGACTTAGTGAAAAAATACATGATTCATGGTCCCTGCGGAGTTCACAATCCAAATTCTCCTTGCATATCTGAAAACAGATGCTAAAAGAGATTTCCGAAACAGTTTTCTAACATCACAATAACTGGAGATGACTGCTACCCATTACTGTATATCGAAGGTGAAGCCCTGCTCAAGATGGATTCACTGCTACTGTGCGTGTTGGAACAATGGACGTCACTGCTGATAACCGTAATATTGTGCCATATAACCCATGGCTTTTGAAAAGGTATGAATCTCATATCGACGTTGAGTGGTGTGCATCGATAAAAGCAGTCAAATACCTCTATAAATACATTTTCACAGGAGTTGACCAATCTACCATTACATTGCAGAGAACATGAGAGCACGTTCGTGTTAATGTAGATGAGTTAAATGCACAAGATGAAATATCATCGTATGAAAATTGCAGGTATATGGGAGCGTCTGAAGCCTGTTGCAGATTGTTTGAATTTCAAATTCAACAAAGGCATCTAGATGTCGAATGCTTGCCCATTCATTTCCCACAACAGCAATTAGTAATTTTCGACGCGAATAATCCTGCTGCTGCCCTACAGCAAAATCAATGAACAAAATTAACAGCCTATTTCAAAAAGAATGCAGAGGACCTACAAGCTTGCTCCATACTGTACTGTGACTTCCCTGAATTCTATACTTGGCAGTGCAATGAAAAATGTTGGCGCAAGAGAGCTCAAATCAATGATGGAGCTCCAGTTACGATCGGACGAGTGTAGTGTCCATCCATCTCAGGGTGAGCTTTTTTATTTAAGACTGTTATTGCACCACCGAGTGGATGCCACTAGCTTTGACGATTTACTCACTGTAAATCACAACGTTTGTGAAACTTTTAAGCAAGTGTGCCAAATCCTAAACCCATTGCAAGACAACCTAGAATGGTTTAATTGTCTTACTGAGGCCTCGAACAATCATACTGGAAGTCGGCTAAGATCCTTATTCGTGTACATCCTTCAATTTTGTGCTCCTTCAGAATCACTAACTTTATTCAAAAATTTTTAAAATGTACTTATGGAGGATTTCTTCAACACAAGACGAGAATCACTAAGTGAAGATGATGCATTAGAAGCCGCCACCAATGACCTTCTTTGTGCCTTGGACAATGATCTTGCTTAATATGAGCGAACAGCTCAATATTTTGGACTGCCACAAGCCGATCACATTGCTAACAACGAGGTTGTTCATGAAGAAAATGATCCTACTACCGAAAACTATTTCCAAGAACGCGTCAACATGCTCGATGAAGATCAGAGAGCTATTTTCAAAAGAATACGACAGAAAATTGATAATGGTGAAGCTGGTTTCATTTTCATTGATCCTCCTGGTGGAACTGGTAAAACTTTTCTCCTAAATGTTGTATTGTCATATGTCCGGCAAAACAGGCGCTTGACAATTGCTACAGCTTCTTCAGGAGTAGCTGCAACTCTGCTTAAATTGGGACGAACTTCACATTTCAGTTTTAAAATTCCAATTCCAATAAATGCCACTTCTTCTTGCAAAATTTCTCACCAAGATCCAACTGGACGATTATTGTTTGATGCCCATTTGATAGTGTGGGATGAAGCTCCAATGAGTCATCGTCACCTGTTAGAATGTCTTGATCGTACCCTCAAGGATATCATGAATAATGATCGCCTTTTTGGAGGAAAGCTCCTGGTACTTAGTGGGAATTTCCACCAAATTTTGCCAGTTGTCAGGAGAGCTCAACGTCCTACCTTGATCAAAGCCTGCATGACAAAATCTGTTATTTGGCAGAGTTGTCAAATTTTCCACCTGAGAAGGAATATGAGTGTTGAACTGTGTAAACAATAATGATCTCACATCAATTGCCAGGCTCAATCACCATGCCGAATGGCTTATTCAACTAGGAGAAGGAAAAGTGGTAACTGTTGAAAATGGACCATTTGCAGATACCATTAAACTGCCTGAACATTTGACTGTGAATTCAAAGCAGGAATTGATTGAGCTTGTCTATGGAAATATTGACATCAATTTTGGAAATAACCAATGGATTTTTTCAAGAGCAATTCTGACAGCTAAAAATGAGAACGTTGACCATCTTAATAACATTATTATGGATAAACTCCCGGGAGATTTGGTTTTACTGAAGCGTATTGATTCAGTTTCTGATGATGACCAAGCAGCATTGTACCCGCCAGAGTTTCTAAATCCGCTAAACTTGAGTGGTTTGCCCTCACATGAACTGAAGCTGAAAATTGGAGCTCCAATAATGCTACTTAGAAACCTGGATCAAAGAAATGGGCATTGTAATGGCACCAGGTACAAGGTTGTGCAAATAAATAACTACCTGATAACTGCCCAAAAACTAACTGGACTTGATGCTGGCGAATCCATATTAATTCCTCGAATGTGTCTAATGCCTTCAGACTCCGATTTGCCATCCACACTACAAAGACGGCAATTTCCCATAAGACCGGCCTTTGCAATGTCAATCAACAAAAGTCAAGGACAGTCTGTCAAAGTGTGGCATATATTTACCCAGTCCTGTCTTCATCCATGGCCAACGGTACGTTGCTGTTAGCAGGGCTGGTGATCCAAACAATCTAAAAATATTTGCCAGTCAAAATCAATTTCTCGCTAATTTACCAAGAGGAAGAAGGTTAAACAACAACCAAACACTGACGAGAAATGATGTATATACAGAGATTGTGTAAATATTGTACGTATTATTACAAATTTGTTTATGCACGATATAATACAAGTGTTCATTGGGCTTCCAGCTCACTCAGTTCTCTGACTTTCTCTTTACCTAAGTCAGATCGGCTTTTAAGTTACCGGTGAATGTGGGGAGGGAGATCCTTAATTATTTATCATGATATTATTAACCGCATATTAACGGGCATTGCACTAGTATCAATAGAAGTAGTAAGACAACCAGGCACATTTGGTATTACTGCATACCAAAGCACGGTTACACCTAAAAGCTACAGCTCCATTACAATCGAATTGGTGATCAGCGTACATACATCGCAAGGGTTCTTCATACAATGGCATCACCGGAAATATTCGTTCCCTCTCCTTTACAAAGAAAGTAGTGGAAATTTCATTAAATCTTTCTACAATACGATCATGATCAAATAACTTTATGGTTCTTATCGAATCAATTAAACACGAGGTCGAACACGTATCACGTATGATAGAAACGTATAATGACCCATTCAACTTCTCTTCTATAGCAAAAATTTTTGTTTCATTGGCGGTGATTTCGGTCGACTAACATATAGCTTATTAATTTACGTAGATACACAAAGATTTCCATCAATCCGTCTACACACGCAGACAGGAGTACTAAAGCATTCATGGTCAAGCTTCAGCAAGCCACCCAAACGCACATGAGGGAAGGAACAGTAGACGCTCGTCATTAATATTATTCATCATAACTGCAGTAAGAATTACTGCTGATCACACAGCTAATCTTATATGTGATCGAGACACGCTCCCCTCCACGACTGGACAGGAAAAAGTTCAAAAGTAATACTTGGCCGACTTAATAGGTTCAAGGCATAAATGACGGTAATTTGTGTATCCAAAATAAAAGCTCAATGAAATATCTTGCTGATAAGCGACAGATTAAAAAATAATTAAAAGCGTTTTTCGTACCTGGAATGGAAGCTCATTGAGGTAAACGACTGATCTTCAAAACAAATTCATTTTAAAGAACAGTTCATCGACCAGTTCTCATTGAGATAAACAACTTCAGGACTCAACTAACAATATTTGGAGTATCTAGGATACAAGCTCATTGAGGTAAATGACGAGAATAACCGAAAAAAAATGTGTTTGATGTGTTCAACTGAATTCCACACTGGCATCTCGATGAAATGTGTGCTAACTTTCGTAATTCAAGAGTCCGTTAGAAAATCACTTCGAAATCGTGTGTTACATTCTAAAAATAATGTGACTTCTAATCAAAGAACAATTTCTACTATTCAGCTCGCAACATCTACTCTTCAGCTAACAACATCTACTCTTCAGCTAACAACATCTACCCTCAAATTCGATAGAACAGCAACAACGATGCAGCACTTTTCAATATGCAGTTAGCTATATGTGCCTTGCAGTTAGCTACATGTGCCGTGTAGTTATGCACGTCAAAACAAGAGCCAGTATCACAAAAGTGCAGTTAGTAGGAAGGCGTCCCCCCCAGCTGGAGGTGGTTAATGATCAAAGTTGCGGGCGATGCTTCATCGCTGTGCTAGATTGATGGAAGCACCATCACGAGCCTCATCGTGATAAAGACTCAACCCGAGCGTTGCCATAAAACCTGACAATTTGCTGACAAACTGGACGGCAGTCCACGCTAAAAGTTGAGGCAACTGCTAACTGGGTGGGAATTTGTTCAGGCTGCAGAACTGCAAATTGGTGAATGTTTCTTATGGTCTGTGAACAAGGATATATTGGGCGACCTGGGGTAATATTAAAAGAACAGGGGTAATATTAGGCGAACAGGGATACCATTGAAAGAACTAGGGTAACATTGGCGAGCTGAGATAACATTGAAAAATGAGTAATTTCAAGCTAACAAGGGCAACATTTAAACACCTAGGGCAATATTGGACGACGTAGGGCAATAATTTGCACACATTGGAATCATGAATTGGATTACAAATTAAATTATTGAGTGTACTAGATCCCCAATGGCGTACTTTGATGTAAAGTAGCAGGGCTGCTCCAGGAACGAAGTTATTAAATTGCACGTTTTTTTCAATTGGGTTTAGCATTCAGCACTCGCTAACAGCAAAAGTTTCATTATTATTACTCGTGGTGTGCAAGTCGCTGTAACTTAAAAACAAATGCATAGCACGAAACGTAAACTCACATGGAGATTAATTAAGAAACAAACATATTTCATAATTTTGTGTGTGTTTTTTAATCAAAGATCATTGCCATTTCATTAAACAAACAAAAATTGTACCACAACATGGAACCCTAAAACTCGTATCCTGGTACTTTTCCTCTTTGTAAGAATGGTAGTGGTTTTACATTACATAGAGAGTGTCCCAAAAATATGTGTTCACGCTCTGACTGCCCAATACTAAAGGAAAACTAGAATACGGGAAAAATATTGAAGTTTTCTTCTACGGCATTTCATTTTTTTGAATTCAATATTTTTTCCCTTTAATTCAACTCGTTAGTCTTGCATCTATGTCAATAAATACTGCAATTAAAACAAAATATATGAGTAATGGGCGGTCTAAAAGTGAGTATATTTTTTGGAGACACCCTGTATTTAGTGTATTACTTAGAAGAAAAAGCTTTTCAGGATTTCTTTCCTAAGGGCAGCGATCGACTCATAATGATTACAACTCATATTTTAACTAGTTCACTGACGTCAATTCTCGGAAAATATTATAGTAGAGAAGGAAGGCTCGACATGCAGTAAGTCGCTTACCAAATGCTTGGTGAGGAGTTCCGTTTAAACGGAATGAAAAGTAAATCGACTGCAGTAAGTCGATGCAGTCGTACATTGATGTAGCGTTAAGTTAGTATTTATTTTAACGCATATACAAAATAAATTGTTATTAATATCATACTGAGAGGCTGGAATATGTTTATTTAATTATTAACGTTATGATAAATGTTTCTAGTTTCATACTAAAGAATCGAGTTGCACTTGTTTGAAAAATGTATTCGAACCTGTAATACAAAGATCGCCTCGCTGGTTTATTAGAAACTAAAAATACGACTCGAAAGGAACAACTCGCATTTGATTCGTTTCCAGAGATGGAAATATGAAAAGTAGGACATACCAAAAGTTACACCCGCAACAGATTCACACGAATCATGATGACTCAGCAGTGATAGCTCAGTAGACATCAGGTGTTCACCAGGTCTCCTCTGAGATGCAGACATAAACATAGTCAAATTAAACTTTATAGTTAAATTAAATTATTTTACTTAGAGTTTGATTATTATATTCGGCGTTTGATTAATATGTTTAGGGCTTAACTACTTTCCATCCTACGGGGTTATAAATGCAATTTATACTGTATTTAAGGATAATTAGGAAATCGAATTGTATCTGTACTACAATCTATCGTAACCATTAAAAAACGCCTACCATTCACTGAGAGTCACTGTACATTTTTAGATCATATTTTTAAGAGAATATTTGTTCATGAATCGTAAGGCCCTTGGGCTCGCCAGACATAAATTGACGTGACAAGCATCCATTGGGAGCAGCAAAATCTGCCGTGTATCGTAAGCGTCCGGGCGCATTGATGAGTTGAAACCAGCGTTGACCCCGTTCATTTAGTCTATTTCAAGTAAACAACTAGTGCTTTAAAACAACAAACAATGAAGGATTCAAGCCTTGATGTTTGTTCTTGATGTTGAGTAAGGCCGCCTTCAAAATGTTTTAGAATTATTTACATTTGTCTCCCCCATTCGTAATTGAGATATGTCTGTATATATAAACACAACAGCGCAGACACGTTATTAAGAGTCTTTACCTCACACATGCTCCCAACTATACATCCGATAAACTGTATTCAGACTTGCGCTGGGAATTTACAGAAAATAAACTGCTGCAACAGCGAGGCTCTAAAAATACACTCCTGGTAACGAAGCTCAAAGTACATTGACGGAGCGAGAATCCATAGGCAACTGCTCCCCTCAACGAATGGGTCGTTGTCTGAGGCCAGCAGGTGTAAACTCAATGATAGCCGTAGCTCACCCCAATCTATGAAAACTTAACGCTGAGAGGAAAAAAAGTTAAAAAAAAAGAATCCAGGCACTTATTCCAAGCACAACTGTACACAAGGGCCCCACCAACGATAGAGAACAGAGAAGAGAATGGAATTAATATGTACGGAATTACAAAATAGACCTTGCGATAGGCAACAGGAGGCCCACACTAGGACTATCAAGGGCTCGAAACCGTTGGTCCCAAAGGCACGAGTAAGCTGATAAGGTGGATCTGCTGCACTGCCCCTCATGTCATGCATGGGAGTCGATTAGAAAATTGAAGTCAATTATGAAATACAAAATAGAAAATGAAGCAGAACATCAGTATTACCAGTCGATATCAGACACTACTGGTTATGAAGAATATACCTGGATCAAGAACGGTAGCCGTACAAAACCAGAGCGAATGATTTGCATAAACAGAGATATTTCACCTGATGCAGCCTGGCAGTGACGGAGCCGCTCATACAATTGGGAGCTCATGGTTGAATTTGACGTTACAAGCCTTTGTTTTCATGTCTTTTTCGTCGGGCAGTCTTCATACGATAATTCAACAACGCTTAAGAATACTAAAATAACGGTTGCCCTTGTTTGAGGTCGATAATCTATTGCGAAATTAATCTCGATTTCCTTTGGATGATAGTAAATATAAGCATAAAAGCCTTTGCATAAAATTACCCATATTTATACAAAATTTGTATAGCTCTTGCTAACACATTTTCTACCACATAACACTCAAATACTAACACTTCTTTGCTAGCACATCATCACGTTCATCTTCCAATTCTTACTTTTAGTGAAATAGATTGAAAGGATGTAATAGATTTCGTTATGAATTAAGGTCAAATTGTGGCATGAAAGATTGTTGTGCCCAGACATGGGCTCAATACTTAGGCAATAGTAAGAATAAATCGCTCCAGAAACGAAGGTGTGAGCTTGCTTATTTCCACGTCGGACCTGTTATGTAAAAAAGAAAGGCACAGTGATGGCGGTTAGTATTCAGCAGGGAAATTTCAAGGCAGAAAATTGTAAAAGTTTTAAATTTTGGCCAAAGCATTTTAAGGGGGAATTTTAAAATATTAAATTTCAGTAGAGGAATTTCAAACAAGTATACATAAGTATTTATGAAACCGAATACTGAAGGATGTCTTTCGATGAGACAGACATTACATACCTTCGTCAGTTCTGAGCGACATATCACTTTCAGATGATCATGTCTGTATTTCTGATCAGAAAGATGTAATGCACACAGTGCTTCCATCTCTGTCACGCATTCACTACAAGTGCACGCGTATTTTAAAACGAACTGCATGTTTCTGCCAGAGAAAAAACATGGGAACTCTTAAATTGAATGCACCTCGTACCGACCGCAATCCAGAATTTCTTTAGAAATATTACTTTCACGATTCAACACGCGAATTAAGGACGTCTACTATTCTATAGTCTCATGAATAAATTTCGAGTATTATTCTGAAATGATACCTATATCATTTTCTTTTTCGTTAAGGTTTGCCTTGTTTACTTATTGATTAAATGACTATGTACACAAAAATTTTAGCTTACACAAACATCCATGAGGCCCTGCTTGAAGTCAACGCATGTCACCCTAATTTGAGTGGCCCAACATTCTGGTATCCAATGACAAGTTACCAAACTTCAAGTAATTCCAGCCGATTAACCCAACATCGAGTAATCCAACGCAGAGTAACCCAAAATTGAGTAATCCGCGGCATAGTAACCCGACGTAGATTAATCCTATGCACAGTAACCCAACGTAGAGTAATCCTAGGCACAGTAACCCAACGTAGAGTAATCCTAGGCACAGTAACCCAACGTAGAGTAATCCTAGGCACAGTAACCCAACGTGGAGTAATCCTAGGCACAGTAACCCAACATAGAGTAATCCTAGGCACAGTAACCCAACGTAGAGTAATTCCGTATCGAGCAGCGGCGTGGTGCCTGCATCGCAATGTAGAGACCATGTTAGGACACAATACTCGTTCAATGCCGCAATTTGGCCAGTGACTATTGTTCATCACGCGGCCTGTCCACTAAAGTAAAGAAATTACCCTATGTTTATGCTAGCAACACAGCAGAATTACCCCATATTTACGTTCATCCTGAAAATATCGCCCCATATTTACGACTTCACGGAAAGAAAAATTACCCCATATTTATGACCCCTAGAGAAAAACTTGCCTTACTTCCACGAGACTAAAATATCCACATATTTCTGTAGCCAGCGAGGGCAGTTATGTGACATTCATACTAGAATAAAACTAAATTACGCCACGGTTTGGTCACGACCTAAACTATTGAGTTAGTAGCCCCAGGAAAAGTAAAGAACAGCCAAAAACTCTGCCCGTGACGTATACGGATGGTCAGTGACATTCAAGTGGACAATGCGTGGTTTAGATGTAATAAATAATATTATTTTACGTAATACAAATATTAATTTGATGCAAATAATGAGCCCACACCACACAAAATATTTAGAACAGCATTTAACTTGACGTAATTTAAGGCGCGTTGTATCCAGCAGAGGTACCATTTGCATTCATATAATTATTAGCATTTTTATTATTATTATTACTACTACTGCTACTTATCACTTGAATATTATCCTCAAACATAAAGGCAACATTATGTATTATTTTTATTATGATTTCTGTTACTACCGTCATTTCAACTCCACCAGTTGTGTCAATATCATAAGAGTTTTATTCTCATCACAGCGACCTGAAGGTAGCCCTTGAGACGGGTGCCAATAAATTGCACTGCATATCAACTGAAGTTATGTCAATAAATGAAGCTCAATGAAAGTTAATAAATTAATTGGAATCGATATATATGAACACCTAACAAAAATATCAATAAATACTGACAAAAAAATAATTGAAGACCAATGAAGATCAAAAATACCGATAAAAAGCAATAAATATCAATAAAGATGAAAAACTTTGATGCAAATCAATAAAGTCGATACAAATAATTGCCTCCTCGCATCAAACAAACAAAGGTAAAACACAAACACATTCATTTATACTCGGGCAGGAAATGATACTTCGAAATCTTCAACGGCAATGGAATAAATCAAAGAATAAACGAGCCCATCGACCCATCCAACTTAAAGTCTTCAATAGCAATCATCAAACGAAGATAGCTATTATTTTGGCCCTCATCTATCAAACGCGACGAGTAACATAGACTGAAATATAACTCAACTTATAAAATATACACGTAAGCTCAAAAAGCATATACATAGATTTGTTTCTAA
Source organism: Trinorchestia longiramus (assembly GCA_006783055.1). Classification (NCBI taxonomy): domain Eukaryota; kingdom Metazoa; phylum Arthropoda; class Malacostraca; order Amphipoda; family Talitridae; genus Trinorchestia; species Trinorchestia longiramus. The sequence continues at coordinate 63,171 of VCRD01003209.1, forward strand.
ATTATACAGTAAAATCCTAAATTTCAACAGATACACTATTACAATGGAGTATTTCGATGGAAATCGCAGGTTAATCGCTGGATTAGAGGTACGGGTGGATACATTACGTTACTTCGGTAGAGTCTTGTTAGATACGTAACTTTACTTCTGAAGAGCATGGTTAGACATTTAGCTGTACTTTTGGAAGGTATGGTAGGAAATAATTTTTTCACTTCTGGAGAATTTGAACAGAAATTACTAATTAATGAAGAAAGTGAAACGCTTCTTTTAGTTTGTATAGTATAAGCGGAATAATCATTAACTTTCGAATGGTTTGGCCGGCAATAACAATTTATTTAAGATATCATGGTTAAAATGTCTTGTTTAGATGTCAAGTATGAAAATATTACTTCACCCAAGGATAGCATAAATGTTTTTCTTGTATTTTTGGATGTTAGAGTTGACTTATTTCTCTTTACTTGGACTACTTGGAAAACATTTGCTAAGAGAAGACCTCCGTATCTCATACTGCAGAAAGCAAACTAAGTTTCTCATTGCAACTTCCCTGGTTGGCCTCAGTTGATGAGATGAAAGGCTAAATCGCTTCTAACTTCGGGCATACGTGTTGAAAAAAAAATTCATACCAAAACGAATTAAGTATTCGCTTACGCCAATGACTTAAAGTAAACCCTCCTCAGCGCTCAACAAAACGTCTGAATTTGCTTCAGTGCTCGGCCAATATCGCACGCGTTCATCGATTACAAACGAGAAAGAAGATGAAAGCTATCGTGCGATTGACATGCAAGAAAAAAGTGGACAAAACTTCAGCGGACGAGAAAAGAACTGAGCCGCGGATAAGGAATTCTCGGACACAGAAAGGGCGCCGTCACCTACAATTATTCAAGGACTGGGAGTGAAGTTTTTCGTCTTCACGAATGCAATATAGTCAGTCATCAAACAGAACAAGCAGTTGCCTTTAATACGAGGATTATTTGCAATCCTAGATAACACTACGGTTCTGCTAGCGACCATCTTTAAACGGTGGGAAAGGTGAAGATTGAACAGTAACAAACGTTCCCTTTCGTCGTTTTCCCCCCTTGAAAATAAGGCAACTACTAAGTAAACCAAATGGAACGCAGTGTCAAATTTGACCAACAAGTTCGTAATCGTAACTGAATTTCACTCATTTTAATCAATATAGTGATCGCTACCGTAGCTTCATTTTTCACAGAAAAGTTATACATGAAGTCTACATAATCACCTACATATATAATCGACTATGTATCTCCGTCTGGTTGTATGTGTATGTCCGTTCCATTACTTCCTATCTAAAACTGAAAAAAATTATTGAACTGAAATCAGAACGGGTATGCATGTATTACCAGCATTGTACTGTGGATACCAAAGGCACCGAATCACTACAGAATACGCCATTTGTTCCGTTATTAACTTTCTTCTCTTACACGGCCATGTTATCGTTAGGTAAGATACAAAATGAAAGTTCTGTATATATTCAAGAAAAATATTCTGATTCTGATGGTACCACGGGTAAAACTGAAAAATGTATTTATTTCATAGATCCTTAATTTTCTTACTTTTGAATCAAGGAATTTTAACGAGTACTATCTGGGCCACGTTATAGTTAGATAAGATGCACAATAGAAGTCCTGTATAAATTAATGAAAAGTATTCATTTAAAACAATCATTCGTCGTAAATATTCAATGCATTTATCTTTATAATAATTTCAAATTAGTCAAATCTAAATCGTGGAATTTCCACGGGAACTGGCTAGTGATTTATAATGAACACGTTGAGTAATTGATCCTCTGGAGTATACTCATAATGAATACATTATATATTGCGCATGATGTGTCGGGCTAAACGAGTGTATTATCTTTTTCAAAATTAATCGGTAGAAGTTAATTCTCAACACATCAGGAGTTCATTGAAAAATAAAGATACCGGAACTAATGAAGCTGCTTGCGTATTCTATGATAGAACAGCGTATTCATAAGCATACAAAAAATGAACACAGAGAATGTAATCGTGCTACCAGACAAGAACAGAGCCAAAAAAAACTGCAAGATCTTTTAAAAAAGTTTTTCCTTCATTTATTTCCTTAAACAACGAAACATTTCTAAGTAGTAGGGCACACGAACAGCTCCCAACGAACGGACACGACCCAACATTACAATCTCGAGAGGGCGAAATGCTAGAAGAATAGAATATGTATTTAGTTAAGCAATAAATAATACACATTTAAAGGAAGGACTATGATACATATTGAGATAAGAAATGAATAATACCTATTTAAATGATAGAAGAATATGATGCGCGCTTGGATAAGAGATGAATGATACATATTTAAATGATAGAATATGTTGTATATTTAGAGAACAGAAGAATATGATACAGGCAGAGGTTAAGTACAGTTCTGGGTTCCGGGACTAAAATTTGTGTCGCTCTGGAATGCAAAGTGTGAGAATTAATCATGCACAGGCCGTAAACTTAACCACGTAAAGGCCGTAAAATTTCACTCACACACCTACGCGTAGCTCAATTTTGTAGCAAGATTAACGGCAATTTCAGTATTTTTGCTACATTTCGCTGATTACATTGAAATAAATGAAAATGAAGTTGGACTTTAAGCAGTTACTAGGGAAGGTAGTTCTGTCAATGAAGCCCTGACCGCCCCTAAACTCCTAAAGCATCATAATCATCAGCCACACAGTCGGTGTGCGTGAGTCTTGGTAATACACAAGACAGATTGCAATGCACCTTACTTCACGTTAAAAACTTTCTAAAATTATTACAAGTGAATATTTTACAGTGCTTGTCCCTGGAATTTGTAGAATTTGTGCTCAACTATACATGGCACAGTACACGCAGAAACATCGGTCATTGTACATACCAAAGCTCAAAGCGCAACGGAGTTTATTATGAATTATTTTCTTCAGAATCCAGGGACAAAATATTTACGATGAATTCTATGAAATTTTTCATTATAAACTTAAACATACTTAGTGGCACCTACTCCGATCCCACTCTGTGTTGGAAGTGCCCACCCTATCTGCCTCACCCTGACCCTACCCATCATCTGCCTCACTCTGACCTACCCACCCTATCTGCCTCACT